>JADBJO010001391.1:405000-412500 GCA_016801955.1 Conus betulinus | reverse complement strand
CACGTACTGATAAATAAAAACAAGTCTAGCTCACTCTGGATCACATGGGATTGATTTCCGATGTAAAAGTAGCTATTCGGGTGAAGCTGCGAGTTGTTCGTTGGAAAACCAAAACTTTCTCGCGCTACTGTGCAGTCGAGGATGCTATTGGAAACTATTATTCAGATTTTAAAAAATGCGCCTCACTGTTCATGCATAGTATCAAAGTAAAGCACTTTTTGGGTTACGGATACTGAATTAGGAAATACATTTCCAGCAGGCAGAAATGCCCCAAATCAATCCCCCCTCTCTCTCTCACACACACACAAGCACGCACACACACGTACGTACACACACACTCCTATATACTTTCTCTCTCATACACAAAGATACACACACATACATAAACAAATAAACACAAACACGCGCGCGCGCCCGCGCAATCACACACGCAAGCAGGCACGCACAGAAACAGACACACACATATCCATATATGCACGCTCATGCACACACATATGTACTCTGTCTCTCCCTCTTATACACACTGATGCACACATACGTACAAGCGCGGGTACACGGACGCACGCACCCGTGCCTGCAGGTACGCAGAGAAACACACACAGGCATACAATGTATACACGCCCACGCAAAAGAAATCATTAACAGCATTTGCAACAGCCGACAAGTTGATAAAACAATCGTATTGTACGCTCTTTACATTGGCATTACTCAACAAAAAAAAAACTTGTGCTGTCTTCCTACGCACTAGCATTAAAGAAGTAGGGTAAGTCTTGCTCCCACAAGAAAACTTAACATATAGGAAGTTTTATTCAACACTGATTCGGCCTTTTAAACTTGAAAAAAGTCAGACGAATACAAAAACACGAACAATCTATTAGCAAGGGAAAAAAACAAATACAGGCGAACAACACCTCCGACATCACGATAATGACTTGGGTAAGATCTGAACTTAAGACAGGGAGGTGTTGTTGAAGGTGAAGAAAATGACAACGTAAAATTAAGAAAATATGTAAACTCTTCACTAGCTGCATGAGGAAACCATCGTAATCCCTCCTGAAGCAGATCTGTTTGTATTGCTTGCTCCCAGGCCTTTCGTCTGCTGGATCGGACTCATTAGGAAGACACGGCTGATCGCGTTTGTGCTCCTGGCGTCAAATAGAGACACACCACAATCCATAATACTGTGGTGTTCTCATCACCTAGAGTTCAAAAAAAGAATCCAACAACACTCCCAAAGCAACATGTGGAGGGTAGTAATGAAACCAAAACAAAAGTGTGGGGAGAAAAAAAATTGCTGAAAAACTAAAGATATTATATAAACAGTATAAAATGTAGGGGGCAATCTTTGAGCCTACGCCTGAGGATCCACCCAAAGATACAAGGGAGATCAAAAGACAAACACAAAGACGGACAGAAACAAATGCAAATAACGTCGATTTAATTGAAATGAAGTTGAAAATAAAACGAAGCAGGGAACAGTAAACAATAAGCATTAAACAAGTAGGGTAAGTCTTGCTCCCCCATAAGAAAACCTAACATAGAGTGACTTTTATTCAAGACTGGCACAGCCTTTTAATCTTGAATAAAGTCAGACGAATACAAAGACGAACAATCTAATAGTGGGGGGAAAAACAAGCACAGGCCAACAACCCCTCCGTCATCACGGTAATGTCTTGGTAAAGATTTGAACTTATGGCAGGGAGGGGGATGGGGGGTCGAAGATGAAGAAAATGGGAACATAAAATTAAGAAAATATGTATGAAAACTGTTCACTAGTTGCATGAGGGAGGCAGATCTATTTGTATTGCCTGCTCCTAAGCCTTTCGTCCACTGGATCGAACTCATCAGGGAGACACGGCTGATTGCGTTTGTGCTCCTGGCGTGTCTCCCTGATGAGTCCGATCCAGCGGACGAAAGGCCTAAGAGCAGGCAACAAAAACGTATCTGCCATCAGGTGGGATTGCGATGGTTCCCTCATGCAGCTGGTGGAGAGTTTTCCTATTTATAATATATTTTCTAAATTTTTGTGTTCCCATTTTCTTCATCTTCAACCCCCCCCCCCCCCCCCCCCCCCCCCCTTAAGTTCAAATCTTTGCCAAGTCATTACTGTGGACAGAGGGGTTGATGGCCTGCACATGTCTCCCTGGTGAGTCCGATCCAGCGGACAAAAAGCCTAGGAGCAGGCTATACAAATAGATCTGCCCTCAGGAGGGATTACGATGGTTCCCGCGTGCAGCTAGTGAAGAGTTTTCCTGTTCATAACTTTTTTTTTCAATTTTATGTTCCCATTTTCTTCATCGTCAACCCCCTTCCCACCTTAAGTTTATATCTTTGCCAAGTCATTACTGTGATGACGGAGGGGTAGTTGGCCTGCGCTTGTTTTTTCTTTCCCTGCTATTGGATTGTTCGTCTTTGTATTCGTCTGACTTTATTCAAGTTTAAAAGGCTGTGCCAGTCTTGAATAAGAGTTACTCTATGTTAGGTTTTCTTATGGGAGCAAGACCCACCCTATTGTTTCGATGCTTATTGTTTACTGTTCTCAACCTCATTTTATTTTCGACTTCGTTAGCACAATAACTTTCTTCCTGACAGTGATCAAACGAAGTCCATCAATACCACAGACGTAGTGGTCCCTATGGATGGGTACGCTCGTTCACACTAGCTCCTGAGCTGAGCAATTATCGTCGTCAGTGCGGGACCTAGTAGGTAGCGTACTGTGTTCGTTGGATGAGAACAGGTCGCACTGAACACCACCAAGGTGACTCGGCCGCAGTGCAGTGTCTCCTCTGGTGTGGTGCCTCATGACGGAGCTGTGGATTGCTGCAGCCAGACAACCAGATTGTGGCTGTGGCCGGAAATGTCGAAATGTCGAGGTAATGTTACCGAAGTGGTACAGAAGATAGAGCCCTATTTCTGCAAATCAAACAATTATTTTTCTTCGTGACAATGGTCAGAAATATTGTTTCTTTTTCACATTTATAAATCCCCACTTCGGGTACGATCTTCAGCTTGTCTTTGCGATACGCCTTCTGCGGTTTTGAAGATAGTCACGATAAAAAACAAAAGAGTAGCCGATTAAATCGGCTGGAAAGAAATTGTCGTTTCAACTGCTCCATTATATACACCCCGCTACCATTAAAAATGCCGTAAATACGTTCATAGCTGATTATGGTCTCTCTAAATCAGTGATTTCCATGGATCACAATAACTTTATATATGAACAGGAAAATGCAGCAGCCAATCATCTTGAAGCTGCTGCTTATGCTGATGTCATTGATGACGTCACATGCGACGACATGTCCGTGGGAGGAAGAGGATCTGATGTTATGGAGTGACGCTAACACGTGGGGCGAAGACGGCGTTCCCACTGAGGGGGTCACTGTAAGTACTGATAAACTGATAGTGTCCTGTGCAAGTACTGATAAACAGATAATGTCCTTTGCTAAGTACTGATAAATGATAATGTCCTTTGCTAAGTACTGTTAAACTATTATATCCTGTGCTGTGGAACCGAATTCTCTTTTCTGTCCCCATGGCTCTCTCTCTCTCTCTCTCTCTCTTCTCTCTGTGTGTGTGTGTGTGTGTGTGTGTGTGTGTGTGTGTGTGTGTGTGTGTGTTAGTCAGTTCCTTGCCCCCAGGGGTGTTTGGGTACCACTGGAATGACTATTCTCCTCTATGCTTGTCTGTCCTCTGCCACTCTTTGGTAATCGCCAAAAATCGAGCCAGTCCATTTCCGGATGTTGTCCTCACACCTGCTTTTCTGCCCCCTTCTTCTGTCTCCTGCCACAGTGCTTCGCAACATTTTTTTCCGCGACCGGGCGTCGTCGGGAGACTGACCACACCACTTCATGTTTTGTCTCTTGACTGTTGTCAGGTCTTCAAAGGAGCCAGTCACTGCCTGGATTCATTTATGCACTGCGACGGTGACACAGTCTTTGCTGGAGATGCATACGATGTGCAGTAGCATCTCATTACCAATGCCTGGGTTCTTCTTCGTGGATCTACTGTGAGGGTCCACGTTTCACAAGCGTAGAAAGAGATTGGTATCATTAGAGTGTGTATCATTCGTTCTTTATGGACCGAGAGACATGTCGCTGTTGTTTCAGATGGTCTTGAGTTTTGAGAGCGCAGATGATGCTCGGTCCAATTTATTGAAAACCTTTGGCTCGGAATCGCCATCTGTCACACATTTGAAACTGCTTCTTTGATCGTCTGCTTTGATGTCGCCATTGATTCCTATCGTGTTGTCATCAGTTCTTTTCCACACTCATTTTCACGCAATTTGCAGGTGATTTTGTGTCTAGATGTTTTCTCATTTGGGAATTTCTCCTTTCTGTTCAGTCACGCCACCAATATTATCGGCAAAGTGGAGGTCGTCCTGCCTCTAATGCTCAGTGTCCTAAGATAGTCTTCTGTAGCATCAATCATGAAGCTTTCGAAAAAGATGTTGAAAGGAATAGGTGAAAGTGGACCACTTGTGTGACGCCAACAGTCCTGCAGAACCATTCGCTTAAGCTGCTGTAGTGGAAGACGGCGGTGATAACTCTTTCAGAAAGTTGGTCAATAACATTGCCAAAGTTCCTGTTGCTTTCAGTTTCAGTTTCAGTTTCATCAAGGAGTCACTACGTGCGGACTAGTCCATATACGCTACACCACATCCGCTAAATTTTGAGACCACACTACGCATGATTTTAAACTGCTGGATACATGATTTAACAACTAAGATGAGAATATTGAAGAAGGTCTCGTGGCTACGACTAAGCAGATGTCTGACCTACGCATTAGCTCAGTGTGCTGGTCAGTCCTTGAGTGCCTACCTAACATTGGTTGTCTTTTTTTTTTGGGTATTGTGGTAGTGAATGTACACATGTGTGTGTAGGATGTGTGGGCACGTACACATGTGTGTGCGTGTGTGTGTGAGTGGATGTGTGTGTGTGTGGTGTGTGTGTGTGTGCGTGCGTGCGTGCGCGCACGCGTTTGTGTGTGTGTGTGTGTGTGTGTGTGTGTGTGTGTGTGTGTGTGTGTGTGTGTGTGTGTTGATTATTTTTCTTTATGTTTGCCCGTAAGGCTGCATGCCAAACACTTAAAAAAAATTTACTCAAGTTGATGAAAGCACGGTGTAGAATTCGCCGGTGTTGCAGAGGTCTCTCACGCAAGATTAGGAGGTTGAAGATTTGATTGGTAGTGCATCTTCCAGCCTGGAAGCCTTCTTGCTCTTGAGCTAGAATCTGTTCTTTTAATTTCAGTGTGTTCAATAGAATCTTGAATATTGCATTGGTGGGGAAACATGAGGCTTATCGTGTGGTATTTCTGACATAGCTTCTTGGATAGTGTAACGGTCAAGACCTATATCCGGGCTGCCGGCCATTCTCCTGTCTGCCAGATCTTGTATCAGTTTACTTCAGGACTTAACAGCTTCTTCTCTCCTAGCCTGCATTAACTTTGGTGGCAGACTGTCTGTTCTAGACGATTTCACTTTGTGGGACGATTTTACTGCTGTCTATTTTGCCACAGGGAGGATGGGGTGGTCATAGTCATCGGTTAACTGAGGATAGTTCAGCACAGCGGAATCTCCATGGGACTTAAAACATATCTGAGCAGTTCTCGGTCCGATGTTTAATTAAGCATGGATTGTGTTCTTCAGTGAGGCATATCTCTGACTTGTCTTGGATGGGGGTGACTGATTCTAATTTATTGGTTATCAAAGTGTTTCACTGTCTGGTATCCTCTTTCGGTATTGCTTTAATTCAGACTCTCCTTTACGTTTGAGCATCACACATTGACTGTTGTTGTTGTTGTAGTTGTTGTTGTTGTTTGTTACATATTCGGCTCTTTAACTTTCTGAGACATGGTTTGCTCTAGCGTGTCAGTGGTGATTAAGACAAGTCTGCTGTTGTTCATTGCATACGTCTTTACTTGCTCCCCCCTTCCCTCACATCCCGGACAAGCGTAAAAAGAATTAAGATAATGACATCTTGGACACCTTTACAATCCTGTGTATTTTGGAAATAACATTTAATGGACACATATTTTACAAAAAAAAATAAGGCGTGAGTAAATACATGAATAAATGAATGAATAACTAGACAAATAAGTACAAATAATAGATAAATTAATTAATGAAGTAAATAAAAGTAAACTAGCAACATAAAAAAGTTAAATCAGAACTATGGGCGACACAGCTGTACAAACCAAGTACTGTAGAGACAAAACATTATGTTTGGAGAAAGAAAATGCATATACAGAGATGTGACAATTATGCAACTAAAGTACTACTACTAAACATTATTTGGATTTCCTGTATGAAAAGTATCTACTAGTATTTGGATACCTATAAAAGAAATCGACGATGGCATATAACCAATGATTTAACCAACGGCAAAAACCCTGCCGGAAAGCATTCGAGAACATAAAATAATAAAAACAATAAAAAAAAAAAAACCCTGAAAATATGAATATTGTTGAGTAGTATGGCCAATGTCCTCAAAAGTCAAGGTGTGTCATTTATTTTAGAGTTACGTTTTTGAATCTCGATCTCAGCTACTTTAGAAAAGTACAGATATCTGGAGGGTATTGTTAAATTCACAATGTTATTGTGTGTACGACTTTCCGAAAGACCGTCATGAAATTTAAAGCCAATCGCCTTGGACTGTACACGTACATTAAGTCATCAAACGTCCGCGATAACTTGACATGTAACCACGAGTGGCCCTGCAGTACTGACCTGTACACGCGGATATGGGTTATTTGTTGGGGGGACGGCAGGTGACCATTCAGTCCGCATGTCCGTGTTGCTGGACGTGTCTCCCCCGGCTCTGAGGTCGGTGGAGATCGAGGCAGGGGGCCGACTGGTGTGGGGCAACGTGGAGGGTCTGGTGCTGAAGACGAACCACATCCTCATTGACGGCCAGTTCATCATCGGCAAAGACACGCCCGACTGCCGGATGGAGAAGAAGGCGCGCATCATTCTGACAGGTGGGTGGTGTGGGAGTTCCCATCCTATAGGAAACATCGTTTTGACAGGTACATGATGTGGGGAGTTCCCATCGTATAGGACACATCGTTCTGATTGGTGGGTAGTCTGAGACTTTCTGTGTTACAGGGCACATGATTCTGATAAGTGGGAAGCTTGAGGCAGTATGCGCAGTAGGTATCATAATTCTCACAGGCGGTGAGGGAGGGAGTATGTGCATTAGGTACCATAATACTCACACGTGGGCAGTTTGAGAGATTCTGTGCACTAGGCCACGTCATTTTAACACGTGAACGATCTGAGAGAATTCGTGCGATATGTAACATCATTCTGAAAGATGGGCAAACTGAGAGAATTCGTGCGATAGGTCACGTTATTCCAACAGGTGGGCAATCTGAGAAAATTCGTGCAGTAGGTCACTTCATTCCATCAAGAGGGCAATCTGAGAGAATTCGTGTAATAGGTCATGTCGTTCTAACAGGTGGGCAGTCTGAGAGAATTCATGCGGCGGTCACATTATTCTAACA
>JADBJO010001391.1:400000-402500 GCA_016801955.1 Conus betulinus | reverse complement strand
TATTTACTCACTTCGCTTCCTTCATATCTGGTATGAACAATAGTTTGTGGTAAGAGAGGACTGGGATTGACGTAATCAACCTGTCAATCATGGGTAGGGATTAACAGCTGACCACAGTTATAGTGAGAGAGGGCAAGGGTTAAAACAAATGCCCCATTGTTAAGTGAGAGGGGGTTGGGGTTAACAAGTGACCAGAGTTCAGTGAGAGAAGGTTGTGGTTAACAAGTGACCACGTGTAAGTGAGGGTTGGGGTTAACAAGTGACCACAGTTAAGTGAGTGAGGGTTGGGGTCAACAAGTGACCACAGTTAAGTGAGTGACGGTTGGGGTCAACAAGTGACCACAGTTAAGTGAGTGAGGGTTGGGGTTAACAAGTGACCAGAGTTCAGTGAGAGACTGTTAGGGTTAACAAGTGACCACAGTTAAGTGAGTGAGGGTTGGGGTTAACAAGTGACCAGAGTTCAGTGAGAGACTGTTAGGGTTAACAAGTGACCACAGTTAAGTGAGTGAGGGTTGGGGTTCACAAGTGACCAGAGTTCAGTGAGAGACTGTTAGGGTTAACAAGTGACCACAGTTAAGTGAGTGAGGGTTGGGGTTCACAAGTGACCAGAGTTCAGTGAGAGATTGTTAGGGTTAACAAGTGACCACAGTTAAGTGAGTGGGGTTGGGGTTCACAAGTGACCAGAGTTCAGTGAGAGATTGTTAGGGGTTAACAAGTGACCACAGTTAAGTGAGTGAGGGTTGGGGTTCACAAGTGACCAGAGTTCAGTGAGAGACTGTTAGGGTTAACAAGTGACCACAGTTAAGTGAGTGAGGGTTGGGGTTCACAAGTGACCAGAGTTCAGTGAGAGACTGTTAGGGTTAACAAGTGACCACAGTTAAGTGAGTGAGGGTTGGGGTTCACAAGTGACCAGAGTTCAGTGAGAGACTGTTAGGGTTAACAAGTGACCACAGTTAAGTGAGTGAGGGCTGGGGTTCACAAGTGACCAGAGTTCAGTGAGAGACTGTTAGGGTTAACAAGTGACCACAGTTAAGTGAGTGAGGGTTGGGGTTCACAAGTGACCACAGTTAAGTGAGTGAGGGCTGGGGTTCACAAGTGACCACAGTTAAGTGATAGAGGGTTGGGGTAACACGTGACCACAGTACAGAGAGAGAGGATTGGAGTTAACAGATGATCACAGTTATAATGAGAGGGGGTAGGGGTTAGCAGCTGTTTACAGTTATAATGAGAGAGGGAAGATGTTTGCAAATGTTCAGGGTAGGGTGTGTACAGATCGCCACATTTTTGAGAAAAGGTAGGGTTTTTACAGATGACCACAGTTTGAGAGGGGGAAGGAGTTTAACAGATGATCACAATTGTGAGACGGGGTAGGGGTTTTTTACAGATGACCACAGTTGCAAGAGAGATTAGGGGATTACAGATGGCTACATCTGTGAGAGAATATAGGGGTTTACACAGATGACCGCACCTGTGAAAGAGGGTATTGGTTTTCAAGTGACCACAGGAGTGAGAGTGGGTAGGGGGGTACTGGCGACCAGAGTTATGATAGAAGGTAGCGCTTTGCAGATACTCGCAGTGGTGAGAGAGGGTTGACCTTTACAGATAGATGACCACAGTTGTGAGAGAGGGTCGGGTATTACAGATGCCTCTTGTCATGTTTAGGGAGGGTAGGCTTAACAGTTTGATCACAGTTGTGGTTGAGGATGGCGTTCACAAATGAGAGCACAGTTATAGAGACAGCGAGTATGGGCTGCGGTTGACCATAGTTGTGAATGATGAAAGAGGTTGACTGGCGACCACAATCACAGTGTGAGAAAGACAGGGATTGACAGAGGACTATATTTGTAGTTAAGAGAGAGAGAGAGAGAGAGAGAGAGAGAGAGAGAGAGAGAGAGAGAGAGAGAGAGAGAGAGAGAGCCGCCGACAACAGACCCCAATAATAGTGAGGGAAGGGTATGGGTTCACAAGTGACCACAATCGTTGTCAAGGAAAGTTAGAAGTTCAGCATTGACCAAAATACAGTTGTGGAGGGATAAAGGTTGACATTTCATCACAGTATAACTGGGAAAGGGAAGAGGTTGACAGTAGAGCACAATATTTGTGAGGGAACGGTAGAGGTTGAAACATGATAGTGAATGGGGCATAAGTGTTGATTGCTAATCACAGTTATTTATGAAAGTGGGTAGGAGTTGACAGTTGATCGCCATAAAACTGAAACACAGTCAAACTGAAAGGGTGGAGAAAGAGACTGGTAGTTGACCATATTGAGAGTTGGGTAGAGGTAACTCGCAGTCTTGAACAAACCCAAACCTCAGCATGTCTCAGAAATCCCACATGGGATGGTGGTTGGGGCGACAGCCAGCCAGACAATGTATGTATTACAGAGATTCCAGGGAAAGATAGTGTGTTGACATCAGTTCTTCAGATGATGTATATATTACATAGATTCCAGTGAAAGATAGTGTTGACGTCAGTTCGTCAGATGATGTATGTATTACAG
>JADBJO010001391.1:380000-395000 GCA_016801955.1 Conus betulinus | reverse complement strand
AAACATTTGAACTCTCGATTGAAAGTGACTGATATATAAGCGTATGGATTTTTTTTTTTTTTAATTTTACCGAAATGTTTTGAAGTTGTATTGAAGTATGGACTTTACGAAAAATATTTTTATAGTCTTTATTGACATTTTATTGACATTTATGGGCTAGGTCGCGCGATTCTAGACCAGTTGAAGTCATTTTCTCGTTTGCAGATGTTCTGTGTTTCCCACTAATCAGTTGAAAGGAAGCCATCAATGTAGAGAGAGATAAAGCAAAGATCCTACGTGAGGTCGTTGTTTGACGCCATAAGGCTGGATTGCCAACTACAACTCGACATCTCACATGGCAGATAACTTAGACAAGGCCCGCAAAGTCTGGACTTGAGTTGCAGAATTCAAGAAAATATCTAGCGCTGCTTGATTAGATTCGCCAAGGCCTTTTTTTCAAATCTCTAAAATATTTATGGTAAAAATCCGTTATTTCAATTGTGAAGAGGATTAACTATGACGCTGATTGACAGGTTTATGACAAGAGTGATATTTATTCGTTCCAGATGATATCTCGTGATTTAGTTTGTTTCAGGAAGACTAGGACATATGAATTCATCTTTGATTTCCATAGGGAACGGCAAGTAGGCTAGTACTGCACGCTACATCTCTGCATAGCAATGAGCGCACAATGTGCAGGGAATTCAGCTGGAGATTTCTATAAAGATACAGGGGAGGGGGGAGGTGGGGGGGGGGGGGGGGGGCGAAAAGAGGGTTTCATGGACAAGACGTAGCTGCCGTGTATTAACTAATGCATTTGTCAACTTCTGATTCTGCCTCATTTCTGCAGCTGGGATTCAGATTCAGATTCAGAAGCCCAGTCTCAGACCAACAGTCACGAGAACCCTGAAGGGTCTATCGACAAAGCATTGTAGTAATATGAAGCCAGAATAGTTTTCTTTTTATCTGGAGCTTGAGTTATATCATACGCTCGCATAAAGTGCCGTTAAACATGGTAGTTTTATGAAGATAGATTACGTGTATATATTTGGAGCTTGACATATCGTCGACGCCCCCGTACAGTGCCGTTGAACATGGTAGTTCATGAAGACAGATTACGCTTTTATATCTGGAGCTTGACTTATATCATACGCCTGCATACAGTGTCGTTTATAGTCTTTTCAAGTTGATGCAGCCATGGACATAGTTTGTTATATGAACTTGTAAACTGTCATTGCACAGAATTTTACTTGGGTATTGTTTAACAGGAATGTCGTGAGACAGCTTAACCATCAATGCGTGTGTTTTGTGTGTGTGTGTGTGTGTGTGTGTGTGTGTGTGTGTGTGTGTGTGTGTGTGTGTGTGTGTGTGTACGCGCGCGCGCGCACACACACGCGCGGGCGCGCCTACAGGGCCCTTTGAATATAGTCACTACGGAGAAATCACATTTGGAGTGGATGAACGGGCAGAAGTGGGACTGTTGACGAGAAGCATTTTGGTGGAGGGGGAGATGGAGGACACCTGCTTTTTCACTGATGCCAGGTCGGCTGACCTGTGTGAAAAGTTTGGCGAAGACACACATGGAGGACACATTATGGTAGTCTGACTTATTCATTCATTCATTCATTCATTCGTTTGTTTGTTTGTTCGTTCGTTGGTTCGCTCATTCATCCATCCACTAATTAACTAATTGATTAATTGATTGATTGTTTGATTGATTCATTCATTCATTCATTTTTTCGTTCGTTCATCCGTTCATTCATTCATTCATTCATTCATTCATTCATTCATTCATGCATTCATTCATTCATTCATTCGGTTGGTCGTTCGTTTATTTGTTAATGCGTTCGTTTGTGCCTTTTTTATTGTTTCATTCATATTTTAATGCTTGATTCACCTGTCACCATCCTGTTTTTTCAGCTGTTCGTTCGTTTGTTTATTTCGTAATTTGTTCATCTAATCATTCACTTTTTTCACTCCTTGTCTATTCTGTAATCCTCTGATTCACGCACATTGCAAAGTTTACATTTACACACACACACACACACACGCACGCACGCACGCACGCACGCAACGCACACACACACACACACACACACACATACACAAAACGGATCTTTTGATTCCATCTCTAGTTTCATGATCTTTACTTAAACAGTACATTACACTGAGTTTAACGAGATGGTATACACAATATGTAACAGTCATTACATCGTTTACAAGCTTTGTATATGGATAGAGAGACACCCTTTTATCACAATCTGAACAAGCTGTTTTCCAGTAATAAAAGACAACACTATTACATCCCTAACGCAATGCTGTCCAACAGGGGGGGGGGGGGGGGGGGGGGGGGGGGGAGAGACGTCTTTATTGCAGCGTTGTTAAGCTACAAAAGGGCAGCCTTTCTAGCGAAATTAACGAGCTGTTGTCTAAGGAACAAAGAATTAACCTTTATTACAACCTTATCGCACAGCCTTTATTACAGCGATGTCCAAAGCATAAAGAGACAGCCTATAAACTGTTGTCTGAGAAACAAAGAGACAATCTTTACCACAACGGTAACAAACTGCTGTATAGGTAACAAGGAGAGAGCCTTTATTACAACCTTAAACAAGCTTTTACCTGAGGGACGAGAAGGGTAATCTTTATCGCAACGTTAAGCTTTTGTCAAGGAACAAGAAGGCAATTTTTATTACAACGTGAACCATTTTGTCTAAGGAACTAGGAGAAAAAGTCTTCATCACAAACTTACTTAGCCCTTGTCTAAGAAAGAAAATAGACAGCCTCTATTAAAACGTAAACAAAACTTTGTCTGGGGGACAAGGAAAAAACAGGCAGCCTCTATCAAAACGTAGGTGGCCTTTGTCTGAGGGACAAGGAAAACAGGCAGCCTCTATCAAAACGTAGGTGGCCTTTGTCTGGGGGACAAGGAAAACAGGCAGCCTCTATCAAAACGTAGGTGGCCTTTGTCTGGGGGACAAGGAAAAACAGGCAGCCTCTATCAAAACGTAGGTGGCCTTTGTCTGAGGGACAAGGAAGAAAGTCTTCATCACAAAGTTACTGAGCTCTTGTCTAAGAAAGAAACGAGACAGCCTGTCTTGAAACGTTACGAAACTTTGTCCGAGGAACAAGGAGGCAATCTGTATCACAATGTGAAGCTTTTGTCTGAGGAACGAGGCAGTCTTCCTCATAACGTTACTAAGTTTCTTGTCTGGGAAAGACAGAAAACAGCCTTATTAAAACAAACTTTGTTTGAGAAAAAGACACAGATATCTTTATCACAATGTTCACAAATATTATCTGAGGAACAAAGATACAGTCTTCATCGTCAAGACGTTACTAAGATGTTGTCTAAGGAAGAATAGAAACAACTTTACTTAAAAACATTTTCGAACTTTGCTCTAGGAACAAGGAGGCAGCATTTGTTACAACGTTCACAAACTTTGTCTGAGGAAAAAGGTAGTATTTATTACAACGTTCACAAACTTTGTCTTAGGAACAAACGACAAAGTTTACTGCAACATTCACAAACTTTGTCTGAAGAACAAGAAGACAGTATTTATTTCAGCATTCACATACTTTGAGGAACAAGAGGACAGTAGTTATTGCAACGTCAACAAGCATTTGTCCAGCGGGAGGTATCGTTTATGCTCATCAAGCGGGTTCGAGGTGCAATCCCGGCCGTCGTCTTACACGTTTCTTGGTGACTGACCATTACTATCACATCCCTTCTAGATTATTGTCTTCTAGGCGCTGAGCTCTTTGTTCTATTTACTTCGAGCCTGGTGCATTTTTCCTCACATTTTAGTTTGTGCTCTCGTCGCGTTCGCTTCAATTACAACACAGTCATCTTTAGTGCGTGTAGCATGCGGTGGTCTGACAAGAAAAATTGAAGCATGCCTTTTTACTTGATACCCACTGGTCACTTGTCGTGGACAGCAGAAAAAATGTCTGCTTCGTCTAAGAGGACTTTGACTCTGTCTTCTGTGCTTCAAAATAGACTAAACAGTCTGCATTTGTGACTGCCATAGTCCTTGTACAACTTCTTTTTTTTAGCAGAATACGACCCGGAGGGACCAGCAGAGCAACGCAACAGGCTTGTTCTGTTCATACCGTATGTTATTCCCGATCACTTCAGCATCCTCGATCTCTTAAGTTTGAAAACTTCATTGTATTTCGTCCCATTGACAGGTGATTGTTGGTTTTTCCTCTCAGTTGACGTGTGCTGACATCAGTTTTTAAGTACAAACAGTGGTCTGTGCAATAAAGAGGCAGCCTTTATTACAAGGTTAGAAAGCTGTAAAGCTTGGAACAAACAACATTCATCAAAGCATTAACGAGATGTCTAAACAACCAGCAGACAGCCTTTACTGCAACGTTAACAAGCGGTTGTTTTAGGCCCTAAAAAGAGTCTTTTTATAGCCTGATTGAGACTTCCGTGCTCGGCTTAGGTATAAACCAATAATCTTACCATCCAACCCATCAGAGACCAGATTAGCGCACAGATTTTGTAGAAGAGAACTCTAACCGACAGAAGCAGTTGCAGTGGCATGGCTGGCTTAAATATGTGCCAACATAAATGTATTGCAAAATAGATACCACTGGACTATAGGCCTTGTTAGTTTAGTTGTCGTCTCTGAATTTCCTTGGCTAATTGATGACCATTCCTGCCGATAATCATGAAATAAAAATAGTCCGAAGTTTTATGCGTTTGTTTGACACGCTAATTTTTTTTCATGGTGCTGTCTCCGGGGAACGAACATACTGCTTTGGTTTTTAAGGTTTCCTCCTCGACACTCGTCGCCATTCTTTCCAAGCTCTTGTCGGATATACATTCAGTCCATAACTATAATTCGTCAAACGTCTCACGATTAGTCGTCGTCATGCATACACACTTAGTTATTCAAGATACAAGAATACTTTGTTATTTCAATTCTGAAAAAATACAGTTGTGCTGCTGACTAACTGTACATTGGTTACATGAGAGAGAGAGAGAGAGAGAGAGAGAGAGAGAGAGAGAGAGAGAGAGAGAACACTCAACACTAAATATTTTCAATGTCATTAGCTATACAGCCTTGGTGACAAGGGGGGGGGGGGGGGGGGGGGGGGGGGGGGGGGGGGGAGGGTGCAAAGCAAAAAAAAAAGCAAATAACGTAAACAGTAAATCCCACAAAAGACATGAATAAAAAAAATGCTGCTGCTTCTCCAAGCGCTTTAAGCCTGTGAGAGAGAGAGAGAGAGAGAGAGAGAGAGAGAGAGAGAGAGAGAGAGAGAGACGCATTCAGATTCAGATTCAGATCTTTATTCTGTTAGGCCAATACCCCCCCCCCCCCCCCCCTCCCCCGAAGAAGGATACAATAATTGAGTAAATATTCTAATATCAATGCGACAAGTAAAACAAACAAAAACAAGTCCACAACGTTCACATTGTTACAAGTTTTAAGCCTGCGCTGCATCAATCAACGACTACACTGCTTATTGTTATACACTTAAACAAATATAGGTAACCATGTTAAACGAAATTCAAGCATTTAATGATAAAAATGAACCTAGGCAAAGAGAGAGAGAAAGAGAGAGAGAGAGAGTGAGAGAGAGAGAGAGAGAGAGAGAGAGAGAGAGAGACATACAGACAGACAGACAGACAGGCAGACAGACAGACAGACAGACAGACGGAGACACACACACACACACACACACACACACACACACACACACACACACAGAGAGAGAGAGAGAGAGAGAGAGAGAGAGAGAGAGAGAGAGTATAGTTGTGTGAGAGTAAACCATTCATGCCAATAACATATAAGGAACGCACCAGCTGTGACCAGCCATGACTCTGACCACAGGGGTTTCCAGGCACTCTGGCGTATCACGTGCAGCACGTGGAACTCTATCACTTGGGACAACAAGGACGGCTGGGTAAGTCCCGATATTCTGTGCTTTGGTACCTATGTCACATGACACTGTTTCCAGCCGGAACAGTATTTCATCAGGGCCACGTCATTGCATAAAATGTATATGACGAAACACAAAGTTTTCCATCAGATGTGATGCTGTTTCTTGTTAGTAAACCAGCGTTGTCATTGAGAACATCATTACTGGTCTTTTTTACTCCCGCCTTCTATCGCATATTCTACAAGTGGCTTTGAGTCAATGGATGAAAAACGAAGATTTGATCAGTTAGACTAATCAGTAATGAAAACGTTTCGAAATAGATCGGTGAAAATGAAGCTTTTAGTCAAGAGATCATGAGAAATGAAGGTTTAAAGAAAACGAGAGTTCGTTACATAGATAGGTGAGAAATAATGTGTTTGCAAAAAGATGGAAAGAAGCACAACACAAATGTTACGTTTAGCAGACCGAGCGATGAGAAATGAAAAATTTACCAAAATATATCGATGAGAAATGACAATTTCACAAATGAGAGTAATGAATACTGAAATGTGTGCAATGAAGAATTTACAAAATAAAAAGTAAATGCGAAAGTAAGATTATATACTAAACTAATGTGAACACTTTACTATAAAGGTTGATAAGTAATTAAAATGCTTCTTTAGATTAATTGACTCAATCGAGCCTTGTCGGAAGCGGGTTTCCGACACTGTTCACATCGTTTGAAGGCCTGTCGGACGCATACTTCCGACAGAGTTTGAAGATTTCTAAATCATACCGCCTTTTATCAAAGGGCAATAAATCTCGTTTGAGGAACAGCTTAGGGCCCTTTTCTCGCAGTTGCTTCCCTTAGACCGTTCTTCGTGTATTTTGCAGTAGTTTTTTAACGATTTGAATTGTCCACCAACTCTCAGTTCCGGCGATCACACGATTTTGAGTGGATAAAGCATTTTGTGGTCAAATTCTTGTGTTTTATGCAGTTGTCAAAAAGATACTATTATCTGCAGGTCAGAAGTGTAACTGAACTTGTGTGGGAGGATAGAGAGCATGAAGAAGAAGTGGATTACTGTGTTTGTGCACACTGTAATCCACTTCTTGTGTTTTTGTTTTTTCTGCAAATGCGTATCATTTTGGATTACTTACGTCATGTGAACTGTGTAGATTTCTCACTCAAGGCAAGCATTTTTATGTATATATTATTTTTTTCTATCCCATGGTGTAGGTTTTATGCTGCTCCTAAGTGAAGTGGTTGATCTTTTATGATTTTTTGAAAATTGCCAAAAATTGTGTGATCTGAGGGACAAACTGGTCCATTTTGGCTGCGACTTAATTGAGTTCAGAGTGAACGAAGATTTTACTGTGGTAAGATTTTGAAGTGGACATATCAAGTTCTCATCAGCTATGTGATTTTCGGTTGAAGATGATTCTAGTTTCAGAAAACACGTTTGTCAGTCCATAACGCATCATAAATCGACAGGAAAGCACTGAAAAGCTCTGATTACTATTTTGGGAAAAACGTATATTTCACAGGAAACACGTGTAAACCAAAACCATTGCCGTAGTGAATTGGTAAGTCTGAAAAGCGAATATCTTGAGAGAGAGAGAGAGAGAGAGAGAGAGAGAGAGAGAGAGAGAGAGAGAGAGAGAGAGAGAGAGAGAGAGAGTCGAAATAAAAAGGAATCTGAACGTTGAGTCGTTTTCAGAAAAAAAACTCCAGACTTTTGTGCTGAGTTCATTCCATTTGAATGTTAGGTTTTGAATATTAGGTTTTGAAAAGTTCACGTGTTTCAGTGCAGATACATAGAGGAACATGATCATTATACTATTATGTGTCATATTTGAATACTTTTTTTCACTCATTTTTCATTGCTAAAGTGAATGAAAGGAAACCTAGCTTTCTTTTCTCACCTCTGAAAGTTGATGTATTCATTCTTTGGTCCTGTAATTATTTAACGGGTGGAAGACAACGCTTAAAAGTTCTTGGTCTTGATGTAAATGAGATCTGCAAGCATTTCTTTTCACCTATTATTTTTCAACATTGTACCTTTGGAATTAGAAATGCTTTCACCGGCGCTACTGCCACACCTCAACACCAGTCCTGAAGAACTCCTCTAGGAACATCTAGATTATAGGCTTTGACAGTGCCCAAGACATCATCTTCGCAAGATCATCTCCGCTCAGCCAGATCTTCTTCTCAAAAGTGGAAACAAGTGATAATCCGGGGGAGTGTGTGTGTGTATGTGGGAGGGGAGGGGGGGGGGGGGGGGGGGGGGGGGGGCAGAGAGTTAACAAACAGAGATGGAGGGGGTTATTCACTCCGTGTGTGTGTGTGTGTGTGTGTGTGTGTGTGTGTGTGTGTGTGTGTGTGTGTGCGTGCGTGCGTGCGTGCGTGTGTGTGTGTGTGTGTGTGTGTGTGTGTGTGTGTGTGTGTTTGCCTTTCTTTAACGCAAGAGAAAAAGCAAGCCGTCTCTGACTGGCATGTTTGGGACTGTGCAGGGAGCTACCCCTTGCACCTTCATCTGATGGATGGCACGGGTCAGTGGCTGAGGAACAACTCCGTCCACCACAGCTTCCAGCGATGCATCACCCTGCACGCGGCAGACAACACAGAGGTCAGGGACGCTGCCCCACTGTGGCTAGGCTGCGGGCAACACACCGGGTGTACATACAAGTCTTTTAGGGACAGGATCGGGTGGGAACAAAACACACAGAGGTTGGTTCCTGTAAAGATCTGGTGAGGCTGACAAGGAAGAGACGACATCTGGACAATCCACACGGTGCAATTATTGTTCTGCAATCTGATTTTTTTTCTTGTTTTGGTAGATTATAATATCGCGAGTCAACGAACGCGTTCTACATTGTGAGGACGTATCATGGTTTGCAGCTTCTTTTAGACTGTCTTGTGACTGTGCGAGTGTTGAGTGCAGGTGACGACTTTGGCCATGTTTATAACGCAGGTGTTTGTGAGTTGCATACTGTGACATGACCATCTCAGATGAATGGAGGCGTTAGTGTGGGTGTTAAAAAAATGAATAACTTTTGCTGTAATTACAATAACTGCTGGTTGAGTCCAGGCAACTTGTGCCGTGACTAGGAGGTAGTGGTGGTGGTGGTAGTGGTGGTAATGGTGTTGAAATTGAGCTGGGCATGTGTGTTATGGCAACGTAAGTGTACATAACGGTATCGCGGTGGTAAGGAGAGAAGTAGGACCATCTGTTGCGCTGTAGCCTGATATTACCTGTGCGATGGGTGGTTGGTCTGGGTGCAGGTGACAGACAACGTGTGCTATGACCACCTGGGCCACGGCATCTTCCTGGAGGACAGCGTGGAGCGGAATATGGTGATCCGCCGCAACCTGGTCATTGGCACCCGGCACGGCACCACCCTCCTCTCCGACAGAAGGAGCGACTGGTGTGATCCCCTCCCCCCTGAATTCTGCAAGTGAGTCTGTTCCTCCTCATCCCCCCCCCCCCCCCCCCCCCCCCCCCCCCCCCCCCCCCACCCAACATCCCCTCCTCCTCCTACTCCCTGAGTAATCCGGATGAGTACGTTCATGACCTCACCTCATCCCCCAGATTCTGGTGAGTGATTGTGTACCTAATCTTTGAATCAGACCCGTGAGTTTGAGTCTCACCCATGGAATCCACCACCACCACCTTCTCAAAATCTCTCCTCGTCAGTCACTCACTGTGTAGAATTAATTATGACAATTATTGGAACGGGACTACTTATAAAGCAGGAATCCCAAAGTAGTTGTTTAGAGCCTATTGTCGTAGGATATTCTCGTCCATTCGCTCTCCATCACAAACATCTCTTCCCCGGCTCGTTCAACAACACACACGCACGCACGCACGCACGCACGCACGCACACACACACACACACACACACACACACACACACACACACACACGTGCGCGCGCGCACACATACACACATATTGAAACAAACAAGCATAAGCGCACATACACACACAGACAGGTATACAGAAAACAGACCGATAGATAAACTGACAGACAGTAACACGCACATACAAACGGTCACGCACGGACATACAGACGTGCACGTGCGTGCACACACTTACACACACACACACACACACACACACACACAGAGAGAGAGAGAGAGAGAGAGAGAGAGAGAGAGAGAGAGAGAGAGAGAGAGAGAGAGAGAGAGAGAGGAGAGAGAGAGGAATGATCCCATCACAGATTAGAAGTGAAGCTGTAACACGACAAGCGAGTGCTTTTGGCCCAGGAAAACTAACTAGGAAAGCTTCACTTTCACCATTGGCAAGCCTCAACGTGTTTTCAAACAGCCAATCCCAATCGACAGACACTTACTCGGGTGATTCGCATCCAGGTAAGGGACCATTCTTGAGCGCCTAAGCGGTGTCACTGGATATAATCTGATGAGACCAAGAATTAGTTTAAAGGGCATGAGAAAGGGGATGGTTTCAAATCATAAAGAGCACAGGTCTAAGGTCAGAGCCCTGTGGAACAGGGAAAGAGCAGTTGCAGTTGTGTGAAATGTGATACCGTTCACCAAGAATGACTGGGATCTATTGGTCAGCTGGGATTCAAAGCACTAAACGGCTGTTCCCGGAGCTGAAGACGTTGTTGTAAAACGGTTGAGTCAAAGGTGGACATAAAGCCGCTGACACGTCAAGTAGATCAAGTACAGGAATTTTGGTTCATTAACGAAGGATCCAGCAATGAGTCCGGTGCCACCAGATCCACATAGTTTCGACGATCGGACAATGTGACGATGAAGATGATCAGCATCCTTGGGAAGGTGGCGACATTTCTGGGACAGACTGTCAGTTGATGAGACTTGCAGTCCAAGCAACATCGAGCACGACTTGTTGATGATCAGTGACAAAGACTGGAGTTGCGGGTTCGAATCTCCGCCGGACCGTTTCGATACAGTGGGATTTTTCCCTCGGAAGTTAACAGTGGTTCTGTTCTCCACTTCCCATACAGTCCTTCGTATGAGACTATAAACCGTGGTTCCTTGCGTGAAACGCACGCGTGACATTTTGCACACACGTAAAATCCCATCACCAGCTCTCGGAAGTGAATGTCACATTGGCCGTTGGTATGGATGATAATATAATAATAATGATAATAATAATAATAATAATAATAATGATGATGATGATAATAATAATAATGATGATAATGATCATAAAAATAACAAGTAGGAGAAGGAAAAGAAAAAGAAGAAGAAGGCAAATCACCACAGTTCAGCAATTTCATCATGCCACCACAATGGCTGGCTGAGAATGCCACATCACACTGTTTTGAGAAGGAAGTAAGATAAAGGACCCATGGTGCAGGGTACCGGTGTCTAGATGGATGTGTCACTGGACTCCAGAACGAGAATAAGTCCCTGCTTTTTTGTTCTTCCTCTTCAGTGTAGTCTCTTTATCACAGTCCTTCACCTTGTGATACTGTATACAAAAATGTGGAAACTGAAACAAACTTAAAAGAAACGAAGGACGGACAATCACCCATCTCCCCACACCAGGGCGCAAAGCGGATGCACTCACTGGGCACTCGTCCATTTTGCGCCCAAGTTGAGGAGATAAGTGAGTGTTCGTTCTTCGTTTCCAATATCTTGAATGTGTTGTTTGTCTTGCCTGATGAAGATTGTGCATCCAGTCAGCACCCGACCCGAGGAGACTAATAACCGTTCGTTCTCTTTTTAATGAATCGCATTTTATTAAACACACACACACACACACACACACACACACACACACACACACACACACACACACACACACACACGCACGCACACACACACGCACGCACGCACACACAAATTGCAAGTAAAGACTACAAAACGCGCTCACAAACAAGGTTATAAGACAATAAAAGCAACAACAAAACACAACCATTATGATCATCATCATAATGATCATCATTGTCATTATCAACATCATCACTATGTCATTACTGTGATTACCTTTACTACTACCATTTCCACTACTATCATCACTGTTACCACTATTACTACCTCTGCAACTACTACTACTACCACTTATAATAACAATAAAACGATGATTTCCGTCCATTAATGAGCATTATATCCGTTTCTTTGCCTAATTTGTCTAATCACAGACATATGTAATCATAGTTATAACGACAAAGGACATGTGATATTGTATACATCATTACTGCCCTTCACCATGCAACATTGTGTACATCATCATAATTGTTCCCAATGGCACGTGCTGTTTTCAGTGGTCTGGCCTCCTTCTGGATCACACATCCCCAGAATACCCTGGAGGACAATGTAGCTGCCGGCTCCGACGTAAGTTTTTGATGACGTACTTTTGTAACTCTGCTTTGACGTGGGACGACAGAAGCTTTGAACAAGAAGCGGGAGGCTGGGAGTTCCTGACGGGGGTGGAAACCGGGAGGGTGGGCAGGTGGGGGGAAAATGGTGATCGTGGTAGTGGTGATGGTGATAAAAGAGGGATAGGGACAGAGCTGTAAGCAATGTTTTTGCACAATACAGTTCCAGCATGTCGTACGATTACAGGCATGTTTTTTTTTTTAATTTTTTTTTATTTAAAATGGTGTTACATAATGCTGCGGAATTGTGTTAAAAGTTTTTGGTGTAGTTTTTGTTCGTGGTGTCTGTGTGTGTGCGTGTTAGTTATAACACTTTAAAAAGGCATTATGTAGGAGTCAGCAGATAAGCAAGGGAGAGAGAGAGAGAGAGAGAGGAGAGAGAGAGAGAGAGAGAGAGAGAGAGAGAGAGAGAGACAGAGAGACAGACAGACAGAGACAGAGACAGACAAAGGGAGAGCGGAATGGAAATGGGGGGGGGGGGGGGGGGGGGGGGGGGGGGGACAGATTATACTGTGGTATTACAATACCAGTGTTTTGTTTCAGTGTTGTCTGTGCTGTTGGCACAGTTGATCGCTTATTCTCCCATCTCAGGCTGCTTCCCAGTGTCTATAAATGGCTCATATTTTCACTCTTATTTGGCTCGTATTTCTTTTTTGTTTGTTTGTTTGTTTTTTATTTTGTTTTGTTTTGCTGTTGCTGAAAATACACCCTTAGTGCATTTGATCAACAATAGTAATTTTCCCAGTGAGAGCAGTTATACAAAATACTTGTCTCTCCAAACAAAATTCCTCGTTCCCACTTTGAATCATCGCCATGTAGGCTAATTAGGAACGCCAGAATTAACAACAAGGGAACTAACCATGCCTCCAGATACTCGCTAAAACTGCAGGAGAAGTCGCACTTGACACATACGTCTTTTCCACTTGTGAGTTCTCAGATCAGTGTCCGCACCTTTCCCGGATGTCAAGTAGGGGAATGGAAGAAGGTCCCGGTGTTTTGACTGATATTTCATGGAACTACTTTTAGTAGGACAATTCTCTTTTTCCTCACTCTTTCGTGTCTAAACAAATGCCCGAATAATGAAAAGGCGGTCGGATGAACACGCTCACGAGCAAGACCTCAAACGCTCAGAAATTTTCTGCAAGCAGTGAGGTCAAAATGGGATTGTATTGCCTTGACTAAAGCGGAGGTGGATAGATTAATCCCCAATTTCCCTTAAAACGTGCAAAACATAACAAAATTCAGGTTGTGAAATAAGGAAAACTGGCGGGAATAGCTCGGTCTTTGTGCGCATTGGTATTTGCTTTAAAGGGAAGTGCTTTCTGGCCATGGATGTAAACTGACGGATCATTTGCCTGGTTCACTAGCTTGTTGTCCGGGGTTTAACCCCGGCGTTTCTCAAGCTGTGCCATAGGGGGGAGCCTGCAGAGCCAATCGGTTCTCTAAACGTAAATCCTCAAAGCCCAAACAGGACACATAGCCTACTCCATCTCCGAGTACCTGGGTCTGGTAATAGCCGCCAGCCAAAGAATCCAGTAGGGGCGAGGTTAATGCCAATGGTCATTCTGTGCTTGGAGATCTTGGTTAGGGAAGAGGGGGCTATGGAGAGGGTGACCACACCGTTGACGTTCACTTCAGGGACCGCGGGACCCTGGAATAGGCATGAATCTGTCTGACTTTAAACGTAAGTACTAACGGCAAGAGAAATGTCTCTAGGTTGAAGTTCTCATCAGAAAAATCGACGAGAAAAAAACGAAATCACCTGTGGCCAGATACTCTTATACCAGAGGCAGAGTCTACTTAATGCTCCTGCTCGTTATTTATTGTCCTAAGGACAAACGCGCTGCTAGCTCCGATAGGTAGTGGTCATGGCTAATGTCAGTGTTTCTTGCCAGCAGAACATGTCCTACAGTGACGGATCTGAAACCCTTAGCGGTGCCTGGCGTCCAATTTATTTGTCGTGGAAATATCCCCCGCCCCCCCCCCCCCCCCCCCCCCCCCCCCCCCCCAAAAAGTCTGCATCTTCACTCACGGAATTGACAGGAGTAAAGCCAGAATGCCTCCATTTTTAAAAAATAAATGTCCATTCGTTGCCAATCACTTTAAGAATCGGTGCTTTAAGATGTGTGTGCATGTGTGTGTGTGTGTGTGTGTTAGAACTCTGGGTTCCGGTTCACATTTGCCGACGCCCCACTGAGTCTGTCCAAGTCCATCCAGGCCGCGAGGCCGGATGGCGTGAGACCCTTTGACACCCGCTACACCCCCATCAAACGATTCTACAACAACGTGGGCCCACTCCAACCAAGAGGTGAGCAAAACCCCCTGTTACCTGATTCTACAACATGGCTCACTCCAGCCAGAAGGTAAGCCAACACACCTTTTTCTGATGTTGCAATGACGTGGCTCACTCCAAACAAAAGGTAATGTTACTCTCTTGTCGAGAGATTTTAGAACAACGTTGCTCACTCCAGAAGAAAGGTAAGATCACTCTGTTGTCAACCGATTTTAGAACGACGTGGCTCATACCAGGAAAAATGCACTCACTCAGCCTTTCCATACACGACACCATGTACAACGCATGAAACGTGTAACCACACATTCTATAAAACACCACCACTACAGCTCCACACAACCACATGTCCCTTTGGATCACGCTCAAAAGGATCGGAATCCGTTATGTAACCCCAATAAGCGATTCGTTTCTTTCAGGCATGTCCCAACGCATAAGTAAATAAATAAAATCAATGCATTTCACGTTTTGTCAGTAAAATG
>JADBJO010001391.1:367500-377500 GCA_016801955.1 Conus betulinus | reverse complement strand
TTGAATATTATGATTTACTCTAATTCTCCTCGGTGTGAAATTATGGATCAACATAGACATGACTCACGTCTCCTTGAGCAGAATCAGTGCAGGGGAAACGCAGGAACGGCTGATGGTTGACTGAGTTGCAAACTGCCATGGAAACTTTTTTGTCTTAACATGGGTTAACGGTAGTTATAAAGGTGACTTTTTTCTTTACTGGGGTCATATGACAAATAATTCGTATATCATCTCATTTCTCTTAACTCACTTTGTGATGTTTTAGCAGCAAAGGCCGCAAACGTCATATTCATGACATCATGATAACCCTTTTCTTTACGGAGAAAATTATGGATTTGTTTCCCTTCGAATCGTAACAGCCATTGCTACCATTTGACTCCCGCTGCCTTCCATACTTTGCCTCTGCCAGGTTAGCCGATTCTCCCATGGGTTTTTGCTGCGGCCAGTTCCGGCGGAAACACGTCAGTGGAGGTGTCCGACTGTCTGTTTGTGGGGGAGACGGCTAACAAGGGTCAGCCATTCCTCTACACCAACCGGTCAGCGGTGTACGGCGAGGGACCCTACCCCACCCACCACTTCGACCGCTCCATCGCCAACAATCCGTCAGTAGTGTGTTTGGTTTTCTCCACACCTGAATTTCAAACACTTTGCTTATTTAAGTTGGTTAGTTAGTTAGTCAGTCAGCTAGTTAGTCAGTTAGTTAATCAATCAGTTTGTTAGTTATGTATGTATGAATGCATGCATGTATGCATGTATGTATAAATTGATTTATTATGAGCTCAGACAACAACACAGAGCCTTTCCAGCGCTGTCAGAATATGTCAGTCATGTGGTGCAACCGTACCTTCTAAAACGAACAAACAAATAAACAAACAAAGTGCAACAAAAGTAAGCAACTCTTTAAACTTGTGCATGGTATTAATAGGAACATGAACAATCTATTGATGTCCTTATTTCATTACTACGCCAAGCTGAGGGAGCCAGGCATTGGCTTTTGTTTATTATCCCCGGGTAAAGAAAAGGTAACGAATAAGTTAAAAAACACTTGAAATAAATGGCAAACATTTCGATGTGACAGAAAATGATTAATAACTTCAACAAACTTCCGTCGGTCCTTGCTTTGGCAGGCCTTTCCCTACCACTTTGTGTCAATCATAAAGCGAGGGGATGTTTCGTTGATCTGAGTTGGAGCCCAGTAGGGGTACACGAGAACTTGTGCTTTGGTTACCCAAGGGTAAGAGAGGAGCACAGCGTAAATGGGTCGGTCCACACGCAGTGACGTCTTCTTCATGAAACTGAAGCTGAAACAGTAAGATGACATTGTTCGTGGTTCGAGGAAAATCTCTGGTAACATTGTTGCTCAACACATACACCCGCTCTCTGATCTGAATCAGACCTTCGGATCCTCACAACATACAAGGGGCTGTTCTTGGGCCATGCGTCGTCTTTTTCTACTGAATTACTTAACGTAGGGAAGGGTCGTCCCCCCCTGTCTCCCCCCCCCCCCCCCCCCCCCCCCCCCCCCCCCCCCTCCGCATCTTCCCTTCCTTCTATTTCTAGACAGACAAACAAACCAGCCAGGCAACCGTGAGACGTGAGTGAAAGGATAAACTCCTTAACGGAGATGACAACCATGAAGTTAGACATGCAAGTGGCTTCAGTTTTCAATACCATTTCAGTTTCACCAAGGATGTGTTAGTGCTTGCGGACTTGCCATATACGCTACAGTGTGTCCACTACGCAGTGTGTAGGATCGACAACTGGTTGGGCCGGTAATAGTTTAGAAATAAGACAAAAAAGTTTTCAAGACAAAGATTCCGTGGACATGATTTGACAAATGTCTAACATGTGTATTCGACCAACGTGCTGGTCAGATTATGGGTGAAATTAAATGACAGAATATTCTGAAAGTTGATGAAAGCAGACATGGCGCACGCATAGAGCACTACAAAATGACCACTACAGCCAATGAAAACGAGTGTGTATTATACAGCGATGGTGTCTGCCTGCAGAGAGACGTCACTGACAGCGGTTAGTTTTTGCCGAAGGTCCGGTGAGAATGACCAACTGTACTTTGACCGGTACAACGACTGGTACTGGAACGACGACTTCGAAGAGATGTGGGGTTATCGCCCTTTACGCAGAGCTGGCGCCCTCAGCTTCCGGCGTCGTAACCTTGAACCTTCACTGCCCTCCAATGGAGTGGAACAGATGAAGTTTGGATACTGTGATAACGTGAGTGTTTGAATGGGGTTGCCATCATCATCGTGATCATGATCATCATCATTATCATCATCATCATCATCATCATCGTCATCGTCATCATCATCATCTTCATCATTTCATTTCATTTCATTTTATATTCATCAACAATATCTACTTGATCATCACTGCCTCCTTACAGACTCAGGGCCAAACAACTCTTCCTCCTCCTCCTCCTGTTCCTCCTCCTCAGCAACAACAACAACAACAATAACAATAACAACATCCACAGTAACAACGATAACAACGATAACAACATCACGAGGACTTACGATAGATATTGAGCTTTTCAGTATGTACATGTAATAACCCCCTAAAATGTTTCGAAGAACAAAACATTGTGAATCTAGGAAGCTCTTTCACTATCTCTGTGTATGTACATCTATACATACAAACATACATGCATACAGACAGACAGACAGACAGACACCCAGATAGATAGATAGATAGATAGTTGTGTGCGTGTGAGTGTCTGTATGTGTGTGTGTATGTGTGTGTGTGTGTGTGTGTGTGTGTGTTT
This sequence comes from Conus betulinus, assembly GCA_016801955.1. NCBI lineage: Eukaryota > Metazoa > Mollusca > Gastropoda > Neogastropoda > Conidae > Conus > Conus betulinus. The sequence continues at coordinate 374,718 of JADBJO010001391.1, read as the reverse complement.
CAGTAGAATGGGTACTCTGACAAAACAGTAATACTTACACGCCTTTCAAAGTAAAGTTGTTAAGATTCACTGTGTGTCCACACTAGTTTTGCGTTGTTCTTCATATTTCGTGAATACGCATGTTCCAATATGAAGTCTGGTTGATTCAGCGTCTATACGTGATCTGGTACACACTTCTCGACGTTGACTGTCTACAAGTTTTTCAGCATGAAGTCCTCTATGTTCATTAGCATCACTATTTAATTGTGAACTCCTTAGTGTCCAGTATGTACACGTGTTTTAATGTAAAGTCCCCTTGGGTCAGTGCTAACACATGTTTTCATATGATGTCTCCTCCATCCATTGTCGACGGGTGTTTCAACATGGAATCACCTAGCTACATTCTGTGCAATAGGAAATACTCTTGTTCCTTGTGTACGCAGGATTCGAAGTTCTCATAGTTTACTGTGTGGATGTGTTTCATTATGAATTTGTAAACGTTTAGTCTGTATACTTGCTTTGTTGTAAGTTTCTCTTAAGTTCCCTATGACAGCTACAATAATTGGTTGATGAAACTGCGTGTCTGGCGGGAGGAGGGGGGGGGGGGGGGGGGGGGGGGGGGGGGGGGGGGGGGGGGGGAGGGGAGATGATAGAACTGCAATATCTGTTCCCAATTCTGGCTTCGAGGGAAACTAGGGTATTAGGGAAGGGCAGCAGGAGACAGTCACAATAAATGTTGTCAGTCGTGACTTCGACTGGACGAAGGGAGCTAGGTGTTCATGGGGAACATAAAATGACACAGCTATAATACATGTCATTCCCAATTCTGGTTTCAGGTAAACGAGGGAAACTGATTGTTAAGCACGGGCGAGGGTGAGGGGGGGGGGGGGGGGGGGGGGGGGGTGGGGGGCAGACAGAAATTGACACAGCTACATGACACAGCTACAATGGTTGCTAATCCTGGATTCAGGTGGACGATGGAACAAAGGTGTTGTTTTTTTGTTGGGGGGGGGGGGGGGGGGGGGGGGGAGGGAGGAAAAGGACACAGGTACAATGAATGTTTCCCATCCTGGATTCGGGTGGACAATGGGAAGCTGGGTGTTGAAGGGGGGTGGAGGAGGAAAGGAGACAGAAAGTGACACGGCTACAGTGAAGGTTCCCCATCCTGCATTCAGGTGGACAATGGGAAACTGGGTGTTGAAGGGGAGGGGGGTGGAGGAAAGGAGAGACAGAAAGTGACACGGCTACAATGAAGGTTCCCCATCCTGCATTCAGGTGGACAATGGGAAACTGGGTGTTGAAAGGGAGGGGGGGGGGGGGGGGGGAGACAGAAAGCGACACGGCTACAATGAAGGTTCTCCATCCTGCATTCAGGTGGACAATGGGAACTGGGTGTTGAACCGGGAGGAGGCCTCTTTGAGTGGACAGCGTCAGCGGACGGTAACCTTCAGAACCAGTTCCGGGACTATGACGGCAGCGTGACGGACCGGGCAGGGACCCAGTTGGTGCGTGACCTTCCATTCTTTACCGACGACAACTGTGTCTACTACGACAACTGGGGCATGTCCGCCTGTCCCTATGACTACGCCAAGGTAAAATGCGCTGTTACTGATAGCATTACATCTGATTTCACTTACTATGTCTATCTGTCCTCATGAGTAGGGCAAAGCGAGAGGTCCTGGGGCCAGTTGTGGTAGGGATAGCAAACTGTTTCCTCCCAGAAAATGAGCAGATTGTTAAGCTGGGTTTTTATCTTACTCACCTTCCATTCGGAGGATTAGCTACACATGATATGAACACGTTTTGAAAACAAAAGTTGAACTAACAATTTCAAAAACTGATTATTATTTGTTTGTTGCATGAACTTAGTCATTGTTGGTACTTGTTGGTTGACGTGTGGGAAGAGCTTATTGCTCTTGGTCCGTTATCTCACCCCTAAAGCTATACTTCCATTCAGGCTGTAGAGTTGAGGATGCAAACTAAACAAACCTGCTTCATACGAGTGTGTGTGTGTGTGTGTGTGTGTGTGTGTGTGTGTGTGTGCGTGCGTGCGTGCGTGCGTGCGTGCGTGCGTGCGTGTGTGTGTGTGTGTGTGTGTGTGTGTGTGTGTGTGTGTGTGTGTGTGTGTGCGCGTGTGCGTGTGTGTGTGTGTATGTGTGTGTGTGTGTGTGTGTGTGTGTGTGTGTGTGTGTGTGTGTGTGTGTGTGTGTGTGTACAGATCCTGTTGACAGGAAATACAGGAGTACTGCAGGATGCCGCAGGCTCCCAGACCAGTCCTGTGACCATGAGGAGGGATGACGTGCCAGAGAGTCCACTGACCCTCACAGGTTCACTCTGTCTCCCTGTCTGTCTGTCTGTCTGTCTGTCGGTCGGTCTATTTGTCAGTATATACGTCTGTCTGTCCTTATATATCTGGCTATCTGTCTATTTGTCTATTTCTTTGCCTTGCTGTCACTCAGTCAGTCTTTCTGTCTGTCGTCTATCTTCTGTCTGTTTGTCTGTCTGTCTGTCTGTCTGTCTGTCTGTCTGTCTCTCTCTCTCTCTCTCTCTCTCTCTCTCTCTCTCTCTCTCTCTCTCTCTCGCACACACACACACACAGTGCGCGCGAGCGTGTGTGTGCGTGCATGCGAGTGCTTGAGCATGTGCATGCTTGCGTGCGTGCGTTTGTGTGAGTGCGCACGCGTGCGTGAGAGAGAGAGAGAGAGAGAGAGAGAGAGAGAGAGAGAGAGAGCGTATATTGTCATGACATTGTCATATTTAGAGGAAATCCACACACACACACACACACACACACACACACCACCACCACCACCACCACCACCACCACCACCACCACCACCACCACCCTCCAACAACATTAACAACAAAAACAACAATAAACAGACTGATGGTCCTGGGTTCTTGCCAGCCTAGTCTGGAAACCGGTGATGGGTGAACACTGTCCTGTTCACAGGAGACAGCGACATCGAGTTCCTGACGATGAAGAACCGATCCTACACCGTCAACTTCAACGGCGACATTCCCCGAGACATCAAAGTCACCGGCATCAACCTGGAGAGGTAACGCTCACGTAGAATGAGAACGTTCGCCAGCATGGAGAGGTTACATCTGCATAGAAAAGTAGCATACACATGCAGAGGTAACACAGATACGGAAAGGTATCGCTGACTTGTAGAGGCAGCTTTCACATGGATAGATAAGTTTTCACATGGAAAGTTAGCATTCTCATAGAGACGTAGCATTCGCACAGCGAGCTAGCTCAGATTTACACAGAAACTGGCACTTACGTGGTCAGAGGTACCATTTACATGGACAAGTAGCATTTCCATGGAGAAAAAGAAAGTTATATGGAGAGATAATGTTTACATTACAGAGGTGGCATTTACGTATGGAAGAGAAGAAACATTAACATGCCTATATGAAAAAAGAAGATTCGCATGCATGACATCAACGAGTGGTGTAGCCTTGTATGGCAGGAATAGGAATCAGTCGTAGGCCTCACTGCTGTTGGGTTGTACTCACATGCCTCACTTGGACAGGTTGAAGTCATACGCCCCTAGACAGAGAGCGATATTGAACGGGTTTATTTGCTCTATGAAAGCCGACGAGGTATAGTTATCTATCAAAGATACCATATGTTTTCACGATATGAGTCTGTGTTTATCTGTGTTGCGCTCGCGCGCGCGCGTGTATGTATGTATGTATATATATATATATATATATATATATATATATATATATATATATATATATATATATATATATATATCCCTCTCTCTCTCTCTCTCTCTCTCTCTCTCTCTCTCTCTCTCTCTCTCTCTCTCTCTCTCTCTCTCTATCTCTATATATATATATATATATATATATATATATATATATATATATATATATAAATAAATATATGTATGTGTGTGTGTGTGTGTGTGTGTGTGTGTGTGTGTGTGTGTGTGTGTGTGTGTGTGTTTTTGACTAGTAGACAGACAGACAGACTTATAGATAGATAGATAGATATGTACCTTGAGGTGCATGCATGTATGTATTTATATATGTATGTATGGATGGATGGATGTATAATCGTATGTATGTATGTATGTATGTATGTATGTATGTATGTATTTGTGTATGCATGTCTGTCTGTATATGTGCATGTACGTTTGTAATTCTGTATGTATGTATGTATATTTGCATGCATGTATGTATGTACGTACGTACGTATGTATGTATGTATGTATGTATGTATGTATGTATGTATATAGCATGTATGCATGTACGGATGCACGTATTTATGTGTGTATATGTGCATGTATGTATGTATGTGTATGTATACATATATTCTGAATACATATCTATTTTAAAACAGTGGTGATGTCATCCGCCTGGGAATCTGTCTCTCCAATGACACGACCCAAATCAAGATCCGGAGTGATTACGTGCCCATCACCAGCGATGACGACATCAATTACGTCACTTCCATGGCGGAGCTGGACGAGGACAGTGTTGGAAGCGCTGTGTATTACGACACCACTGCCAAGTAAGGGAACATAGTATTGGCAGGACTGGGCAGCAGCAGCTGCAGCTAAATCAATAGTAGCAGCAAGTTCGGTAGAATACACACAGCAATAGCAGTAACGGAAGCAGGAGTGGGATGCTAATAGCAGCAGTAGTTACAATAATGGTAGTGGTAATAATAATCGTAATTGTAGTAGTAGCAGCAATAGCAGCAGCAATAGCAGCAGCAGCAAAAGCAACAACAACAGCAGGAGCAACAACATTAGGTATAACAGCAGTAGTAGTTGTAGCAGCAGCAGCAGCAATAGTATCAGCAGCAGCAGCGTCATCGTTATCATCAGCAGCAGAAGCAGCAGTAGCAGCAGCAGCAGCAGCAGCAGCAACAACAACAACAACAGTAGTTATAGCAGCAATAGTAATTCTAACAGCGGCAGCTGCGACAGACTCGAGAGCAGTGAAGACAAGACCAGTCATTTTTCTTGACAATAAAACCCCCGTAAGACTTCATTACGCGGGATTTCCACCACCTTGTTTTCAATCATGCACGAGTGTACAGAAATTGTATTCAGCCTAACCAAAGACAACTAGATACCAGTGAATGACACACTCACGCTGGACAGGTGAGGTGAAGAGAGGTGGCTTTTAAGAATGAAAGAATGTGTTATGTGAGAGAAGAAATGTATAGTGGAGGGGGGGGGTGGGGGGTGGGTGGGGGGGGTGGTACATATTGAGAAAGATGAGTAATTTGTTGTAATATGGATAAATGCGTTTAGAGAAAGAAAAAAAAGCGTTTAAACAAAAGAAGAAATATACTATGACAAATAAAATGTGTTTTGAGCAAAAAAAACGCCTTGTGAGGAAAAAAGAAGGTGATAACAAAAAGAAGTTCGAGATGAGAAAGAAGAAATGTAAAGAAAAAAAAAAACCAACAAAGAAATGTGTTGTGCGGAAGTAAAACAAAAGTGATACGAGAAAGGAAAAAAAATGTCTTTGTGAGAAAGTTGGAATGTAACGAGAAAGAAGAAATATTTTTAGAAAGAAAACATCTGTTGTGAGAAAGAGGAAATGTGTCTTGAGAAAGAACACGATGTGTCTTAGAAAGGAAAATAAGTGTTGTATGAAAACAAATGTAAAAAACAAAAACAATGTTACGTGGGAGAGAGAAAGAAAATCTTTCGTGATAAAGAAGAAATACGTAGTAGAATGAAGTCATGTGTTTTTAGATAGGAGAAATGGACACTAAGAAATGAGAAACTGAGTTGTGACAAAGAATTATGCCTTTTCCAAAATGCGAAATTTGATGTTAGAAAGAAAAATGGGGTGTGACAAAGACAAATCTTTTCAATAAAGAATATGTTGTGGTACAGAAGAATGTGTTCGAAGGATGACATATGATATGACAGAGGAGAAGTACATTGTAACGAAAGAACGTTGTCTCAAAATAGAACTGTGCTGTTAAAAAAAAGACATTTATTGGGGCAAAGGATCAAATGTGTTTCAAAAAATGAAGACATGCGTTTGGACTGGAAGAAATGTGTTCTGACCAAGAACATATGTGCGGTGACAAAGACGAAATGATATGAATAAGAAATGAATGGAGACAAAAAAAAAAGTATGTTTTGATGAAGAAACAAGATCTTGTAGCTATGAAGGAATGTGACAGAAATAGAAATGTTGTGACGAGAAAGAATAGTTTTGTGATAGAGAAGAAGACAGTTTATCAAAAGAAAGACATATTGTCATAGAGAAGAAATCCGTAGTAATAAAGACCATATCTGAAAAAAAAGAGAAAAGTCTGTTGTGGTCTCAAAACTTAGCAGACGTGGTGTAGCATATATAGACTAGTCCGCACTCAATGACACCTTTGATGAAACTGAAACTGAGTAAAACTGTACTGACAAAGAAGATATCTTTTGAGACAAGCAAAAAAAAAATGAAATATTGTAACAGAGACTCCTCTCAAAGGGTCAAAGACCTTCAAATAGCCTCAGGCTCGTCAGATGGACTTATCAGAAGGTCATAGACATGCAGTGGGTCATGGATCGGTTAAATGATCCCGGATCTGTCAAATGGTCGTGGATCTGTCGGATGGCCGAGTGAGATTATCATGGACAAGTCAGATGAACCAGTCAGATGGCAATGGGACCTGACAGATAAACTAGTCAGGTGGTTATGGATCTCTCAGATGGATCTGTCTGGTCATGGACCTATCCGATCAACCTATAAGATGATCTCAGACCTGTCAGAGGGACCTTCTTTATGATATAGATTCGCCAGATAATCATAAACTGAATACAATTTCCTGTCACGATTCTGTCAGATGGTCGTTCACCAGTCATGCACCAGTCGGATAGACGTGATAGAGGGTCATGGACCCGTCAGATAGAGCTGTCAGTGAATCCGTCAATGAAATCTCAGATAATCATGGCCCTATCAGGTGGACTTGACAGCGAGCCATCAGCCCTTAAGATGGAAGTGTCAATCACTCAGATCTGTCAGATGAACCTGTTAGATGGCCATGGACCTATCAGATGAACCTGTCGGAAATCAAGGACCTATATTTGATGGACCTATGAGACAGTCATGCGCTGTCAGGTGGAACGTCTCTCGGTTCATGGAACTGTCCGATGTGTCAGCCATAAATCTGTCAGATGACCTGCTGGAGGGTGACAGGCCCGTCAGAGGTTTGTCAGAGGCTTATGGACCTGTCGGATGATCGTTAGGGGTTTA
>JADBJO010001391.1:350000-355000 GCA_016801955.1 Conus betulinus | reverse complement strand
AGAGAGAGAGAGAGAGAGAGAGAGAGAGAGAGAGAGAGAGAGAGAGAGAGAGCGTGCGCACAGGCCCCAGAATAACCTACTCCTTTCAGTGGTAGTAATCAAGGTTAAACGCCAGAGGATAACAACCATCTTCCGACACGGTCGTCCTTGACGTCACATTATTGGCACGTGACACCCACGTGTTGACGGCCACGCCGCCATACAAATGACGACCGAGAAAGTCGGCGCCATCTAAAGACAGGGAAAAAAAGCATAAAAGATAGTGCTCTCTCTCTCTCTCTCTCTCTCTCTCTCTCTCTCTCTCTGACAATGGAGAGCTAGACCTTGCAGTTGTGTGAAATGCCTTCAAATTTCCTGACCACCTACAGCGGAGTCTCCTCATCCGGGGAACCCGCGTTGATCTGATATCATGTCGCAAAGACTTCACTTGCTCTTTAGCGATCAAAACGTTTTATTGAATCAAACTTTGCTCTAAATATCCATCCTTCCAAGGATAATTTACTGATGACTCCCGATCTGAAGAGAAGGTTATCTCTTCTGTGTTTGTGCTACAGCTCTGAGAGGTTCTGAACATACTCCCACTGGCAGCTTCATCTACACTGCAGACCTCACAGCCTTGGTCCCGGCTCTTCAAAAGGTCTCCAAACCAAAACATGAACACTTCATTTTCTTAGACTATGGAGACCATTGCTAGCCGTGATCTCAAGCACTTTCAACTGCTGAAAGTGTATGAGCTGTACGCCTCTCTGAAAGCTGAATGTTACAACATAGTTTTTGTTTGGGTTCCTGGTCATGTTGGCATTGAGGAGCATGAAGCGACGACTGATCAAGAATGCCACAAATTACAGCGTCGTGCTGACTCTGTCCCTCTCACATTGATCTGAGGGAATTCAGTTTTATGTCAAAGACCTCTGGCAAGAGGAATGGAACTCGCAGACGGATATCAAACTCTCCAGATCTGTCCGGACCTGAAAGAGTTTTTAACCGTGTGCCACTGACGACTGAAAAGAAGAAGCAGTCTCTTAATGCCGTTTGAACACAGGCCACTCCCGTCTACACCTCGGCGTATCTTTTAAAAGGTGAAAAGCTCCATGGTGCATTCCGTGTAATGTACAACTCAATATAAACCATGGTCTTACAGATCCTGGGGCCTACATGATGTCACAAACTCTTTACAACAGACTAAATAAAAATCATGTTGAGAGATGTCCCCTCCTGATTTGAGTTCTGAAAGAGATAAATTTCATTTTTCTGATGTACGATTTTAGGGAAGATACACTTTAACGAAAGTCCGGAATGGCTTTAGAAAATCTGATTTAATGATGAGCGGAGGCGCGCGCGTGCGTGCGTGCGTGTGAGTGTGTGTGTGTGTGTGCGCGCACGCACGAGCGCACGTGTGTGTGTGCGTGGGGGGGGGGGGGGGGGGGGCGCGCGCGCGCGCGCGCGCGCGCGCGCGTGTGTGTGTGTGTGTGTATGTGTGTGTGTATGTGTGTATATATGTGTGTGTGTGTGTGTGTGTGTGTGTGTGTGTGTGTGTGTGTGTGTGTGTGATACATTTTTAGAGTTGACTTCAACAACGTGACAGCCCTTCGCGGTTGCCTGGGATGGAGTTAATGTAATCTAATCTAATCTCTCTCTCTCTCTCTCTCTCTCTCTCTCTCTCTCTCTCTCTCAGACATACAGACACACAGAGACACATACGGACAGACACAAAGAGACACAGACACAAAAAGAGAGACAGGCTAGCAGACATACATAGAGACAGGTCAGTACAGAGCTACAAGGAGAGAGAGCAGTACCCTCTATACACTTGTCCAAGGATGAGTCAAGGTGCTGTTTGGTGCATTTGCATCTCGGATGACCCACATGTTCTCTGCAATACCGCCATAGGTGGGTCAGACACTGTGAGGAGCACGGTAAATGATCTGCACACGTGGTTCTTAATAATTCTGCATCTTATGATGACTCTCTCTCTCTCTCTCTCTCTCTCTCTCTCTCTCTCTCTCTCTCTCTCTCAGAATGGCAATGATTTGTAGTGTAAGTAGATATTTCACGCCTTAACAGAACATATTTCATCTTTTGCTTTTGTTCGATGGAAACTTTTCAAGACAAGTCTAATATTGACTTATTTATGAAGATGTATACACACACACACACACACACACACACACACACACACACACACACACATCTCTCTCTCTCTATATATATATATATATGTGTGTGTGTGTGTGTGTGTGTGTGTGCGCGCGCGCGCGCGCGCGCGCGTGTGTGTGTGTGCATATATATAATGCTAATTGCCGCTAATTTCACTAAGCAGACACTGAAATCAAGCGCGGCACTGTATCCCATGTATGGAAGTAAATTCTGCTCTCTCCTTTGTAGACTCAATAGCAAAAAAATCTGTGAGCGTTTTTCATTAAGTGATTTGGTTGTTTGATACATACATATATATATAAATATATATATATCTGTTAAAAACAAGTGGTTTAAAACAGTTCTAAAAAAATATCTACAAATTTGTTGCGAGCAGTACGCTCACGTCAGGATAATCCTGACGAGAGCGTACTGCTCGCAACAAATTTGTAGATATTTTTTTAGAACTGTTTTAAACCACTTGTTTTTAACAGATGTTGCTCCCCAAGGGGTTGAGCGCTTTTATTAAAACAACATCAGGCGTTTTAATAATATTCATTATATATTATATATATATATATATATATATATATATATATATATATATATATATATATATATGGTTCAGCTTGGTATACACACTGTAACGTGATCCTTTCTAAAACTGCTCTATTCTCTGGCTGAACGTTATGACATTCACTTTATTCTTTGTGGTGATGTGTACAGTCCAATTTCAAATATGTTTCAATGCCACTCAGTCAGTGACGATGAGAATGAGTTAAAACAACAACAACAACAACAACAACAACAAGCAAACAAATTATGTAGTAACCTTAAAATTTTAATCTGGGGACATTGCTATGGACTCGTATGAAAAAATCTTTTTTTTTACAATTGCACACTGCCCTTTGACTGTTACGGACGTATGTTTTAACAGTCAAATGAATAGTTACTTCATACATACCAGCTGATATGGAAGTAGTGAGGATGTTTATTTTGTCAAATGATTTTATGCGCTTTTTGTCTGAACTACATGAATTCCACGGTGTTGACCGAAATGAATCGAACCGTTTGCCTTTTGAATATTGAACTAAATCCCCTTGCGAAAGCATTGTGTTGAAAGTCAAAACTAGCAACAGCAGCAGAGTGCAAGGGATTGAAATATTTGTTTGGAATGTTTATTGCTGTGAGGAAGTCTGCGATAAACAGCGTAAAGTAACTAATACGACAAAAATGGAAAATAATCTTACAAATTAATAATATCAGTGTTGATGAAGCTTTGGTTGCCTTTAACAGCGGTGTCCGAGGATATACAGTTTGTATAAAGAAGACTATTGGAGTGGATCAATATAAATACTGTGAAGGCTGCTTTGATTTGAATCATGACCGCATTAACAAGAAAAGCTACGTTGATGGTTAAAGACGTTTTGTCGAACGCTCGATACAGATGTAAAAGGTTGTGTTTTTAAGATATTCGAGGGTATAAGAGATACTCGAAGAAACACACACAAAAATCTGTCACACAGGCAATTTGTTATAGAAATATGACACACAGTTTTATATAAACTGCAAGTAATTAAAACGACAATTGAAACACATGTCTGAGATTCCTTTCAAAAAGAGACGACCCAAAAGTGAAAATTTCCGTGGATGACTGTTTCCAACATTTCAAAGTTTAATCTGAAAAGGTGTCAGAATATGTTAAAATGATTTTGATTTTTCAGAAGTTAAAAATCAATATATGGAGCACCCGATTTCTAGCAACGAGATTCTTCTCGGACCAAGATCTCTTTTAAAGCGAAAAGCTGCTTATCCTGATGATATTACTGGGGGATTTTAGAAGCTGTATTGTGTTTCTGATAAAATTATTTAACATGGATTCTTTCTATCACCCCTTCCACCATTCTCGGTCTCCACGCGCCCTCTCCATCCCCTTCATTTCCCAGACATCAGCACGCATGACACATCTTTTTCATATATCATTTCATATTCATTTTCACTTGGATTGTATGCTCGGTTTCCCTTCTTCCTTCTTCTTCTGTCTGTTTACCCACTGTCCTCGAAAAGGAAGGCCTTTCCCTTCTTTCTTCTGTCTGTCCTGTCTGTCTCCTGTCTGTCTGTCTGTCTGTCTCTGTCTGTCAGTCTCAGATCCTCTCGGCATCTCTCTCATCCTCTAGTGTAATTTCGTCAACTCTCCTCCCTCTCTCTCTCCTCTCTCTCTCTCTCTCTCTCTCTCTCTCTCCTCTCTCTCTCTCTCCATCTCTCTCCTCTCTCTCTCTCCTCTCTCTCTCTCGGAAAGTTTATAATCGAAGATATAGACTCAGATTGTGTCTGATACGGCATAAGCTTTTCTTGTACAACCAGCTAGTGTAATTTCAACTTTAAGAAAGTACGACGAGCCGAGTGTTTGTCCTCAGGCATGTACAAAATACTGATGTGTATTGATCGAATCGTTCTATATAAATATCTAGCTATTTTCAGAGAAAAAAAATGACCTCTCTCTCTCTCTCTCTCTCTCCCTCTCCCCTCTCCTCTCTCTCTCTCTCTCTCTGTTATGTTTGTATATAAAAACAAACTTGGGGAGCTCTTGGCCTTGTATACTATAATTCCCTCTGGTTAAGTAGATTAGGTCCATCTTCAAAAATGTCTGGTACAACACATTTAACAGCGCCACTTCCTTATAGAAGTCCCAACGTAAAGGACAAGCGAATGGGTCAAAGTCTTTATCCTCACTATAAAAAGGTCTGACACTAACAGACTTTCTGCCCTGGATGAGGAGTTTATTAGCCTCTGGAGATTAACGTCATTCTAGTCCTGTTTGTGACTCAAAGCGCAACACAAGGGTCAGGGTTGAAATACCATCT
>JADBJO010001391.1:330000-332500 GCA_016801955.1 Conus betulinus | reverse complement strand
CGTTATTGCTGTCGTCATTGTTGTTGTAGTCGTTGTTGCTGTTGTTGTTCTTGTTGTTGTTTCTCTTGTAATAAGTTGTTGTTGTTGTGTTCATCCTAGTTGTTGATTCAAAACGATGGAGAGCATCCAATTCAGCTGGGTGTGACAAACTCCAAAGTGCAGACATTCTAAAAAAAAAAAAACACTTGAGATTTATTGTCGCTCACATTTGCAGTTGATAGCCGACCCTGTGAGGGAATTTCCCAGGCGGACCACACAGGTCAATCACAGCTTGTCATGGCGTTGTGTCCGGAGGATCGGGTGTCTGACCAGGGCTCTCACCGATCACGGGGCTCTCCCCCTTCTTCATCTCAGTCATTCACAAGACATGCTGGGGGGGGGGGGGGGGGGGAGGGGGGGGGGGGGCGGGGGTGCAGCCCCTGACAGTGACGATTTGAATTTGATTTATTATTTTTTTTTTATGGGGAGAAAGGGTGTGAGATTGAATTGAAACCTGTCTGAGATGAGTGTGGGGTTTGTTTTAAAGCCTGTCCATGTTCCATTAGATTCGTGGGGGATGGTTTAAAAGCTCTGCCCGTAAGGCTTTACTTTATGTTGAAAGTATGCTGAAAGACAGCTGGATACGACAGGGACCGATTTCACGAATATGTGTCGACGCGAAACCCCGCTTCTTTATGGAATCCTACTGCCCCCTCCCTTCTTTTCCCCTTCTCCTCGCCCTTCTTTCAGCCATCATGTCCTCCTACGGTGAAGATATTCATTATTACAAGAAGACAGACCCTGTCAAGATTGTTAGCAGAAGAGAAGTAGGAGACGACTTGCATTTTGAATTTCACTTCTGATTTACAGCCGTTCCACATCTCTGTCTTCCTGAAAGATACCTGAAACTATCTTCGATGTGTAATCGGAGTCACTGATTGAGTAATTCTGTGAGGAAATGACTGTAATCAGTTCTCAAAGTTCATTCATTTGAAACAAAAAAGTGTCTTAACAACAAGCAATGCTTAAATGTCATGCTTGACCAATACTGATTCTACCGATGGCTTAATGACTTCTGTCTTTGACAATTTAAGACTGTCATTATGTAATTAGCTTTCTTTTCTACAACATCTGCAATGAGTAGTATTTTTCGGGAACAATAAGAACATCAAAATCAAAATAATCAGTTCACTGAAACAACGTAAAATGTACAGACATATTCTCTACTCGCCGTTATTGAGAAAAGGCTCTGATACGTTGAAATGATGATTTATATAGATAAATTGCAAAACCTCTTATTGTATTTTCATTTTTTGTTGACAATAGCAATACTAAACGAAAACTAGATGGTCTACGATAAAATTTTGATGGAATAAATTTACTTCTTAGGTCATTTAACACTGGGCAGCTAAATACAAAATGAATTTCATATTCAATTGCTGAACGACATAGGTGACATATTGCAGTTCCATTTCCGCCATATCTATATCTCTGGGAGTGCACGGCAATATCAGATACGTCAAACCTAAACTTGGTTAATGCTGCCCTTACAAAACTACACAAAGACAATGAAACGTATGGTTCAATCAAGTGATTGACTTTAAACAATCTGTACAATGAAAACCTGTCACTCGTCCGAATATGGGACTCCCAATCCTGCCACCTACAATCTATAATACGTTGCTTGAAACAAGCCAAAAAAACTATTTGCACAGCCGACACCCTGATTCATCCACACGTAATAAAAACCATAATTTCATAAGCAATTGCGTACGCTACTTGCCCATGTTTGCTTACCTCTTTGATTGAGTATGTACATATTCTTATAAGCCAGAGCAGGTAGTCTGTTATCATTCATTTGAACTACCTTTAACCAGTACCTAATACTTTTCGTGTGTGTGTGTGTATGTGTGAGAGAGAGAGAGAGAGAGAGAGAGAGAGAGAGAGAGAGAGAGAGAGAGAGAGAGAGAGAGAGAGAGAGAGAGAGAGAGAGCTGCGTTCTACAGGTTACTGTTAAGGGTTTTCTGAAGAAATCCTTATGGTCATCGTAAAGGAGGAGGATGATGATAGGTCAATGTCCCATGTTCTTACTGGCCAGTGATGGGTTATGTAACTTACCCCTACATTTCTTTGTTTACATTCAAAGTGGATTGCCAGCATACTGTTATGCTGTTGTTGATAACGTTGTTGTGTTGTTGTTCTTGCTGTTCTTGTTGTTCTTGGTGTTCTTGTTGTTGCTGTGGTGTTTCGATCACTTCGGGAATTTAAAGAACATGCCACTCAGCGGGGTGTGATTAACCCGATTGCCTGTGATCAACATCCACCAAGAAATGAGATCAGATTTATTGCCCTCAACATTTTAAGTTGACAGCCAACCCTATGAGAGCAGGGGGCGTGGGGGGGGGGGGGGGGGGGGGGGGGGCGTGAATTCCCATGCGGGTGGTCAATCACAGCTTGTCATGGCGTTGTGTTTCAAGGATCAGGTTCCAGAGCTCTTACACATTAAGCGGCACTCCCCATC
>JADBJO010001391.1:322500-325000 GCA_016801955.1 Conus betulinus | reverse complement strand
AGCGACTGCATCCTCAGAGAGCAAAACACAGGTAGAGAAACAGAGAGAGAAACAGACAGTGCCACAGACACAGACAGAGAAAGAGGGAATACCATAGGCAGATTGCAGGTAATCATTCATTGCATCGTGGCGTGAGAGGAACCCGCCGTCAGCTCGAGTGCGTTTCCTCCTGCACGCACACACACACACACACACACACACACACACACACACACACACACACACACACACACACACACATACACACATGTATGTATGTGAAAAATTAGGATTGCCAGTTCTTTGAAAACCAGCGAAATCCAAAGCCTTACTACTTAGTTTAATCAGGGACTAAGAAATGCCGCCCCAAGATTTATCTACTGATGAAAGAAGGGGGCCACAAATGTGCGTTATTGTATCCAGAGATAATCAGTGTGTCTTTGTGCGTATTCTGCCTCGTTTGTATAAAAGTATAGCGATGTATTTTTCCCTTCCAATAAAATATAAGTTTTATTGCATTCTTTTCTTTTCCTTCTTTTTTTTCTTATTTCAAATAGATTCTCCTGTATAAAAGTGTTAATTACGCATCAATTTTGATTAATTCTGATGATACACGATGGTATGCTTGGCCGAAGACCACCTTGCTTTGCTTGAGCAGAACAGCCTCGCCGGTACGTGGAAGAGGGAACAAGCCACCTGATCCAATGATTATGACGCTTGAATGGCTCCAGGTAGTGCTTGAATGATTCCAGGTAATTTAAAGCCGAACGTGTAAATTAATACCCATTCCTGGCTGAATTTCTTCCTTGTAAGAAGATTAACACCGTGTGAATATGAGGACATAGAAAGGAAAAAAAAAAACCCTGGAAGATACTCATATTGACCGTCACAAAGAAGAGGCTGTTATATTCTATGGTATTTTAACATATTTGTTGTTATTTACTTTCAATTCGGGCTTCTCTTTGCCAGAAAAAAAAAAACGTTTCCATAGGCAGTGAAAAGAGATTACAAGGGAAAAAAGAACAGAGCAGGACAAAATAAAATCAAAAAGCAAAAGAAAGGGAAAAAAAGGGGTGAATTGGGTCGGGGATGGGGCTGGGGGTGGTGGAGAAGAGAAAGAACAGAAGATGGAAATAAAGACGTTCTTCGTCTTCTTCTTCTTCTTCTTCTTCTTCTTCTTTGTCTTTCTCTTTCTCTGTCTTTGTCTGTCTGTCTGTCTGTCTGTCTGTCACACACACACACACACACACACACACACACACACACACACACACACACACACACACACACACACACACGCACGCACGCACGCACGCACGCACGCACACACACACACACACACACACACACACACACACACACACACACACACGCTCGCGCGCGCGCGCGCACACGCACACGCACATGTTTTGCTCAATTATTTCAAATGTAGAATTACTGGGTTCAAAACCGAATGGAAAAAAAGCCGTGGGTTTGCGAATAGACACAGGGCGTTTGGACCTATGATGCAGTGCAGACCTTTCATTCTTTTTTTTTTTTTTTTTTTTGAGTATCTTGTTATGTGCGAAATTTAGCAATACTTGCAATATTGAAATGACATTTGGGTCACACTTCTTATCCGCTTATCCTGTGTAGATAACCATGGACATAAAACACTTTCATAGCGGAGATTTTTATGACAACTATACTTGTGAAAGACGACCATTCATTCCTTTATTTGGTCAGTGGTTTGGTGCATGCAATACTGACGCTATGATTATAGTACAGGTACTCGTCTGCTTTTCCTGTTTTTCTCTTCCACTATCTTGCTCTCCTCTCCCGCTCACAAACCCCCATCCCCAACCACCACAGACAGGAGAAGAAGAAGAAAAAAAAAACAAAGGAGGAGGAGGAGAAGCAGGACGAGGAGGAGGAAGAGGAAGAGGAGGAGGGGGAGAAGAATGAACAAACGAATGAATGAATTAATTTTCAATAAGGGAAGAGAATAAGCATATAAATGTTTCTTTACACACCCTGTCCTCAAGAACAAATAATGAAGACAAGAGGTATTTCGAAAATGTTTGAATTCAAAACCAAAACAAGAAGTCAAAAGAAAAAAATAAGGTGAACACAAAGTGAAACTCCCAAAATTTACGTTCAGTTCACAGAAAGGCGTATTGGGGCCAAAGGTAGGGAGGGGAAGGAAAAGGTCAGGGCATAGATGCAGGCTGGTCGTGTGGTAAGGAAACAAAGTGGGATAAGAGTGGGCAAGAAGGAAGGAGTTTTTTTTAAATGAAGAGGTGGAAGATACAGGAAATTGCATGGTACCAGCCCTCCTTACTGGAAGGAATAGAAAATGAGGAACTCATTTATTACAACGTTTATTACGGTGAATGAGAATGGGCTGTTCATACTGGGTAACTTGTAATAAATAGTACTTTGGAGACATTCAAGGTGTTAGAGAAAGAGCAAGTCCAAGCGTGAGAGAGAGAGAGAGAGAGAGAGAGAGAGAGAGAGAGAGAGAGAGAGAGACAGACAGACA
>JADBJO010001391.1:292500-305000 GCA_016801955.1 Conus betulinus | reverse complement strand
GAAGAGATCATTAACAGAATCGCAACTGCATTTGCGTAAATTAAATCACAGAGCAAACAGGTAAATAAATAAACAAATACGTTAATTGAAAAAAAAAAACTTAAATAGAGTAAGTAAAAAGACAGAATGAATTAAAAGAAATACGAATAAACGAATAAATAAATGAATAAATAAAACCACCAAATAAAGATAAATAATAACAAAAAAAAAAAATATAAGTATGATGAAAATGGCGAAGCCAAGAAAGTAGAAAAAGAAGCAAAGAAGAAGAAACGGGCAGAATGTTCGTTACAAAAAGAGGGACTGGGGGATGAGCGCATTCTCATGTATCATGCGACACCAGATCGAAAGCAACTGACAGACCCGGTGTCGCGCGAACGTGATATCTGGGAAGGCTTCCCAGATATCACAGAGTTTTTTTTTTCAGGAACGCGTTCCCAAAATGTACTGTGATATCTGGGAAGGCCCGTGATATCTTGGGAACGTGGTCTTTCAGAGCTGAGAAGGGCAGAAAGAAGACGAAAAAGAATGGATTTTCGAGATAAGGTAGGAAACATTTATTTAGGTGCAATTGAGATCTTTGGCCTTCTTGTCATTTTTTTTTTCGCACGCGTTCCCAGATTTTCGCACGCGTTCCCAGATTTCACGACTGGAAGTTCAGGAAGCATTCCCAGATATCGCAGTAAATCTGGAACGCGGGTCCAGATATCACCGCAGTTTATACGACACCGTAGTTGTTTGCAACAGCAGGAATTTTCCTTTTGGTTTTGTGTGTTTGACTTTTTAATATGATGTCCGCAACTTTCTGTTTTTTCCGACTTTTCTCACACTAATTCTTTTCTGTTTGTTTCATTGGCTTTGTCTTTCTCTGTTTAATCTATTACCTACTGTTTTGTTCACACATGCTCCACACACACACACACACACGCGCGCGCGCGCGCGCGCGCACGCACGTACGCGCGCGCACGCACGTACACGCACGCACGCACGCACACACACACACACACACACACACACGCACACACACACACACACACACACACACACACACACACACACACACACGGAAAATGATATATTCTGATATTTTCAAACTGACTTCCAAAAGTTCCGATCTACACAGAAAATATTTTTACTCAGTTCTTCTCCTAACAAGCATTTTACTATTCATAACTACGTACATGTACAACTTTTGATGTTCGAAATATTCCAGTAAGTGGCAAACACACGTCTCTGTCTTTGTTTTGTGTTCTCTTAGACTGTTTTTCTTCTTCGTTGCATCCAATTGATTTATTTACGCGTGTCCACATGTACTTGTTTATTGTTTGTATGTTCTTGATGCACTTTGTATTTATTGTTGTTGTTGTTGATGATGGACTTGTTAGAACATACATTAGCTACTACAATTTGCTGACCGTTCACGTTGTGTTTCAACTACAATGACGAGTCAGGGACCTTGCCAAACCTGACGAACCAGTCACGTACTGAGCTGGTCGACCACTGTTCTTGAATGTGGAGAACCGGTCGAAAGCAGATGCTACAAACATGAAACAAAAGCAGAAAGTAATACATTCTTTGTGCCTAAAAGTTAAATTTACTGAAGATGGAAGAAATAGAATACTATACCCTATCAAACATGATCATAAAGGAAGAAAGTAGTAGACTGTTACCGCTTCAATAAACGGGAACGGAGACGAACGAAGAAATCGACAATAGCTCGTCCACCAAAGAAGGGACAAACAGATTATTGCTATCACAACAAACATAGACAGAAAGGAAAGAAAAAATACCTTACAACTGTTTAACAAACACAGACTCAGAAGATTGGAACAGTAGACAATAAATTATCCAACAAACATGAACACAGAGGAAGGAACAAACAGTCCATAACTGATCCGCTAGCATGGATACAAAGAAAACAAGAAATAGACCATAACTGATCTAACAAAACGTGAGACCGAGAAGAAGGGGAAAACAGACTAACTGATTCAACAAACATGGAAAGAAGGAAAAAGCAAGTAACCTAAACCTGATCCAACAAACATGGACAGAGAGGGAGGAACAAACTATACTTACTCCAACAAACATGGACAAAGGGATAGGAATACATAGAATATAACGAAACAAAACACACAGGAAAAACAGTGTCTTATTTTCGAAACGAACATAAACGGAGGGAAACCAGCAGTCTCACTTTGTCCCAACAAGCATTATACAGGGGAAAAGAAAGCCTCCTAATGCCCCATTACACGTGAAAAGAGCGGGGGAATCCGTCTTCTTTTGTCCTTTTTACGTATACACGATTAGGAAAGAATAGCATCTTAAGCCCTAATACAAATACGCTGGGGGGAAACAAGTCTTTTTGTGCCTCAATATACGCAGGCACTTAGGAACAGTCTTTGATTGCCTCCATACCCATACACACAATGGAGGGAAATGTTTCTGATTGACTTCATACAGTCACAGAGAGAGAGAGATGAGAGAGAGAGAGAGAGAGAGAGAGAGAGAGAGAGAGAGAGAGAGAGAGAGAGAGAGAGAGAGAGAGAGCATTCTCTTATCGCACAGGCAAACATTATAGAAAGGAATAGTCTCTCATTGCCCCAGCAAACATGTATAGAATTTAACAGTCTCTTATTGCCTAAGCAGATATCTACATAATGAAACAGTCTCTTGTTGATTCGATAAATATGCACAGACTGGAAGAGTCTCCTCTTGCCCCAGAAAACATGTACGGAGAGGAACAGGCTTTTATTGTCCCAAGAGCATACAGGGAGCAAGAAAAAAGTATTTTCTTGTCTCAATACACATACGAAGAGGAATCGGAACAGTGCCTTATATTGCCCCAATGCACAGAGAAGAAGGAACATGGTCTTATTGCCTCAGAACACTCACAAGGAAAGGAAGGAACAGTCTCTCTCTCTCACACACACACACACACACACACACACACACACACACACACACACACACACACACACACACACAGAGAGAGAGGAGAGAGGGAGGAGGAGAGAGAGGAAATTAAGGAATACTCTGTTCTTGCCAAACACACACATGCACAGAAGGAAAGAGACGTTCTTTTAAGTACCCCTACAAACATCCACGGCAGGAACGGTCTTTTTTCTAGCGCTAACAAAGATCCACAGACAGAAAGGAACAGTCTCATCTAGCCCCAGAACAACTGCACCGAAAGAAGGAAGGAAACAAATGGACGCTTATTTCAGATCACACTCTTCACGCAGACGGCAGACAAAACTATGGGATTCCTTGATATTCAGAAATATATAAAGAAATGACTTCAGGTGACATGTGTGACGTCTTGGGCAAGATTGCCGACATTGAATGACAAACTGGCAGCGACTAATTTCCCGTGATCGAACCGAGAGTCATCAATTCTTAGCACTGGGCGCGGTGGTTCAAAGCCATATCACGGCAGCTGCCGGAAATACTGAGACTTAAGAAAGGTTCGGCAGGGGGACCGGAAGTGTTCAGGAAGTGCACGAGAGCTGCAGGAAATAGATGGACGGATGAGTTTTAAGTGGGAGGTCTTGACCGCTGTTGCAATAACCTCGGTGTATAAGGATAATGGCATTTGAACTCTCTCTCTCTCTCTCTCTCTCTCTCTCTCTCTCTCTCTCTCTCTCTCTCTCTCTGAAGAAGAAGAAGAGAAAAAAAGGAGAATTTAGGCTTATATTTTTCCAAACCTTTAAAGGCGTGTATTGCAGTTAAAGAAACTGACTGCTGATATTGAAGCACGTACCTGTAATGTTCTTTCGTTAGCTGTTAGAAATCTGTTCTCAATACGTTGATGTATCTTTTATATTCGTTGTCAAAGTGTCATCTTATAAGGACTTCTCTCCTTACTGAATAAAACATTCTCTCTTCTCTCTCTCTCTCTCTCTCTCTCTCTCTCTCTCTCTGTGTCTCTGTGTGTCTCTCTGTGTCTCTCTGTCCTCTCTCTCTCTCTCTGTGTGCATGTTTTTGAGAGGGTGACAGAGTCAGAGAGAAAGAGACAGACGCTATCCCCTGCACAAAACACACTCTTGCGATAATCATGTCTCCCTAAACCATTTCAAACTCGAATAGGTTGAATAATCAAGAGACACTTTCATCAATGGAATGAAGTAGACGACAAAAGCGATCAGCTGCTCGGCCATGCATTTCGCGTTTTCTCTGAAAAGAGACCTAACACACTTGCAGACCCCACAGTTCACACCATTGTCAACCACCATGTCGCGAAAAAAGCAGAGACGATGGGCGGAGGTGGGGTGGTGAAAGAGGAAGGAGAGAGGGGCGGATGGGGGGGGGGGGGGAGGATACGGCGTAGCAGGGAGATCGGAACAGGAACGATGGCACGGTGATATGCTGATCAGCATGCCTGATGCTTATTTCAAAGGGGGGGGGGAGGGGGGGGGGGGGGGGAGGGGAGGGGGGAGGGGGGGGGGGGACTTTCCATCTGAGATCACGCCACCAGACATAACGTGACCGGCCCACTGTCATTTTCTGCTACGTGGAGATAAAGAAAAGAGCGTGGATGACTTAAGGCGTCTCAGACGAGATTAAGGACATCGGACCTAGATCAGGTATGGCGACACACCTGCTCAACACAGCCATTTACACAGGCTTCCTCGGTACGCTCTGATGTAGACCTAGGTGACGTCATCACTGCTACCTGAAGAAATGAGATGTAGACAAAGATCAGCACACCACGCGGACCGGCAGTCTGCATGAATAGCACAAAACACCTGATCTGAGAGATTTTGTTTGTTTGTTTTGTTTTTTGTTGTTGTTGTTGTTTTGCTGCTGTTTATACTGTCCCTGGGTAGACAGTTGAAGTAGAATAATCGCTCATATATAATATAGAATAACAAGGCGTCGCTACCATAAGTAATTTTAAGATTTTAGGAAAAGAACATGAACAAGTGGCTGAGATGACAAGACGTAAAGACTGTGAATTGGTTTTCGTCCGTACAGTTAGTTAGTTAGTTAGTTTAGTTATATTTGAAGTCTTTTCATCGTGTCGATGATTTCAGACTAGCATAAATGAAAGCAAAACTCTTGTTGATATTTTTAACATCACCAAAACAAAATTTTTAAAACGGGGAAAAAAAAGAAGAAGAAGAAGAAAGAAGTGTGTGTGTGTGTGTGTGTGTGTGTGTGTGTGTGTGTGTGTGTGTGTGTGTGTGTATGTGTGTGTGTGTGTGTGTGTGTGTGTGAGAGAGAGAGAGACAGACAGACAGACAGACAGAGACAGAGAGAGAGAGAGAGTTACAAGAAACGAGCAATAGGACTACATAACAAATAAATTGCTAATCTAAATATTGAAAGGTTGAAAGGATTAAACTGATCCCTAAATAACATTAGAAACAGGCAAAATACATTATACGACTTTCGGAGGTAGGAAAGTTTCATTGAAGCACTTTTATCAGTATATGCTCTTTTGTTAATTCTGCAGAGCAGACACATTTAATGTCTTCCCAGTACTTTGTCGTTAAAGCATTTAACAAAAGTCTGCACGACAAGG
This sequence comes from Conus betulinus, assembly GCA_016801955.1. Taxonomy (NCBI): domain Eukaryota; kingdom Metazoa; phylum Mollusca; class Gastropoda; order Neogastropoda; family Conidae; genus Conus; species Conus betulinus. Next base: position 299,476 of record JADBJO010001391.1, on the reverse strand, counting down.
TAACAATTGATCTACTTGCACATGGAGTATTTATTAAGGAAAAAATACTTTGTCCTAGAAGAAAAAAAAAAACGTCGTATCGTTTCATTCTCTATTACGTTACACATTTCTGTTGAAGATGAACTGCAAGATAATACGGTGACCAAAACAATCATGTATTGTCTACCTACCACTCTTTGCTGTACAATCAGTCAAAAGCGTCGTGAAACTGTTATGCCTTAGGCGAAAAAAAAGTCAACACTAAATGGAAAACTAACGGGAATTTCTTTTAATGTGAGTGCAAAAGACTAGTATTTTGTTGAATGCATGTCAGTGATATAAAACATTAGTCTCTCTTGAACTGCAACCTGTTTGGAACTAAGCGCCATCGCGGACAGAAAATCTTTACCATTCCCTGATATCTGACAGTAAAGGAACACAGCTGTGGCATCCTAAAACACACACATCCACACCCAAGCAAGCAGTCATTCAGAAGAGATGGTGGGCGGTGACCCCGAGGGCGGCAGTAGCATCTAAACGAAACCACAGCTAGGGCTTTTGTCCCCAGCCTAGATCTGGCATACACACACACACACACACACACACACACACGCGCGCGCACGCACGCACACACACGCACGCACACCACGCACACACACACACACACAGGGGCACGGGCACGCGTATACAGAGAGAGAGAGAGAGAGAGAGAGAGAGAGAGAGAGAGTGCACTCCGACTGAAATCAAAACAACAGGCAAGGGAGATCAACAGGAGGGAAAGCCATGGCTGGCAGCTGCACTGGGAGGGGTGTGCAGGGAGAGGGGCTCGTATGTCACACAGAGAAATGTGTTGTAATGCTGCACTGGTACAACATGAATAGCCTCCCCCTCTGAAGTCATCATTTATCATCTCTGAAACAACAACAGCAGCAGCAGCAGCAGCAACAACACAGACAGGGTAGCTGATGACAGCGGCGCTTTAATGACACGATCGAAGTGGTTGTCTCTCGGCCTTTTTCACGAAAAAAAAAAAAGGCGAGGAAGGGGTATACTTTTAGTACAGGATTACACTCTTAGCAGGCGGTCAGACATGCTGTCATTATTCCCTTCAACACGGAAAGCAACGATTGCCTGCCACATTTGATTAACGTGAACGGTTATGCTTTACGTCTGGTGGAGTCAGTTCATTGCCTTCAGTAATAAGATCACCCGCATCAATTAGTCCCGCTACTGCTCCCTCAAAGGTGGAAATGGGGCTTGGTTCGTGGATTGAAAGAACAGTACACGAATAGCAAACTTCTTACGTAACAATGAAATGGTTACAGTTACGAATACTGCACAGATGCCTTGGGATTAATGTTGTACTAAAAGGAAACTGGTGTACTGAATAGTGATGTGTGTACTTTTTGTAGCTTAGTTAAGGACAGCATTACACGTATGTTTTGGCATTGTACGGTCACTCAACGTTTTTGGTACACGCTGGTGGATTTGATGAATGAAAGACATCTGTCTGCATTTAACCTGCAGAGAAGTGAATCAATAGCCATAACTGGATTTGACAAAAATATAGATAATTGTGGACCATATATATTTTAATGTATAATTCGCTAAATACTATCTCTATCAGTGTAATATAGAACAAACATTTCCTAGACAGCAAATATTCCATAACAAGCTGAAATAAGAACGTAACACAGAAGAGTATATTGATAGGGAAAAAAAAAAAACTCTGTATATTTCTAAGTGGCTTCTATATAAAACAATGTTTGCAGTCCCGCACTAAATCATGAATATATACTAACCTTGTACATTATGTTATTATTCATATATCATACCCGCGCTGGAACTATCATTATGCCGCTCAACACAGCCTTAGTGGAAACTTTGCAGAACCTGTGAAAATTAAAGTATGTCAACTTTCATTGTATGTCAGTTTGCATCTCTCTCTCTCTCTCTCTCTCTCTCTCTCTCTCTCTCTCTCTCTCTGTGTGTGTGTGTGTGTGTGTGTGTGTGTGTGTGTGTGTGTGTGTGTGTGTGTGTGTGTGTGTGTGTGTGTGTGTGTGTGTGTGTGTGTGTGTGTGTGTGTGTGTGTGTGTGTGTGTGTGAGCTGGAAAGAGACAGAAGACTCAAACCTCACTCTACAATCCATGTTGAGCCCGATTTGAGAAGATAAGTGATTGCTCATTCTTCATTTTCATTGTCCCGAATGTTGCATGTCTCGCCCTGAACCAGACCAAAGAGGCCCAAAGGCATCGTGTTTTGTCTTGTAATGTGTTTGTCTCGTTCGGCGGAACAGTAACTCTTTTTAAGCTTGTTTCATGTGAATCATAAGTTTCATCTTTGTCTGAAATTCTGTTCCTAGATCGCACGAAGTTTTTTGCATGGCTAAACGTCGTCACGACACATTTCTCTTCGTGATCTTTACGTTGCTCTCGCCATAGTAGTGAGAAAACTTGTTTTGAATATGTTATTGTTAACGTACTTAAATGCTGTTGTTTATCTAATGTGTACTTTTTTTTAATCAATTTTTCATTTTTCTCCTTGCAAAAACATCACATTTACACAATATCTAATATGTAATCACCTGTCAATTCGTTCTTGTTTACCTCTAAGTTTAATTGTAAACTTAACAGTATGTTATGGTTTGTCAAGAACAACACACTTGTCAGTTTGTTGTTTTTGACAAACAGGTACGTACATTTCTGTAGTAAATATGTCAGTGTGTTGTCGTTGGCATACGAATATGTTGTTGTTGTTGTTGTTGATTTGTCTGCATGATGTTGCTGACATACCAGCAGATGACTTAGTTTGAGGATTCTGTCTCTGTCTTTCTGTCTTCTTCGTCTCTGTCTGTCTGTCACTCTCTGTCTCTATCTCTGTCTCTGTCTGTCTGTCTCTCTGTCTGTCTTTCTTTCCCTTCTCTCCCCTCCCTCTCTCTCTCTCTCTCTCTCTCTCTCTCTCTCTCTCTCTCTCTCTCTCTCTCTCTCTCTGCTGTTCTTTGCTGCGCTCGCCGCTCGCCCCCCCCCCCCCCCCCCCCCCCCCCCCCCCCCCCCCCCCCCGCCTTAGCAGAGAGAGAGAGAGAGAGAGAGAGAGACAGACAGACAGACAGACAGACAGACAGACAGAAAGAGACAGAGACAGAGACAGAGACAGATATAGAGACAGTCTGTATCCTGGCTGTCTTATGTCATTCTAATCACCGCACGGATTACTGAAGTTTCACGTTAATGATGCTGCTGGTCGCCTCTCACCGAAGGCTGTTTTAACTTTGTTGTTTGCTTTCCGTCCCTGCCTGTCTGTTTGTCGTCTGTCTTCTGTCTGTCTGTCTGTCTGTCTGTCTGTCTGTCTGTCTGTTTCTGTCCGTCTCTGTCTGTGTATCTGTCTTTGTCTCTCTATGTCTCTGTATTTGTCTGTCTGTCTGTCTGCTTATCTGAGTGTGTGTGTGTGTGTGTGTGTGTGTGTGTGTGTGTGTGTGTGTGTGTGTGTGTGTGTGTGTGCGCGCGCGCGTCGCTATGACTAGTATGATGAACGTATGTTTTTTTTTTGTCCGTTATGTCATAAATCACAGGAAACTGAAGCTCTTTTTTTTTCTTTCATGTCCAGAATTAAGTGATCTAAGACAGCAGTATATCCCTCCTAAGTACTTTAGACATCCATCCTTATGTTAATGGCATCGACGAATATAAAATAGTCAAACAGTTTGCTGTGTATTTGTACAGAGGCCTTAAAACGGCGAAACTCTCTGTTAACTTAAAGTTGTTTCTATCATCTACTCGAAATGTATCGCTACGTAACGTTATTTTGTGTACATCCCCCTTCTAAGGTGCTGTGGCCTTTACGAATAAAATACTTTGTCTTGCCTTGTCTTGTCTGTACGTCGCCACCGTTTCCTGTCTGGATACCATTTAGTACGTATGTATCACGCTGTTCCTTTTCTGCAATGTAAAACATTGTCTGCTACTCTCAAGTCAGCGTTCACACCCCAAGACAACCTCCAACTTCCACCACCACCATCACCACCACCACCACCACCGCCGCTGCCACCCCTCTCCATCCCAGAGGAAGCCACCGATGGGCTGAAGGAAGGATGTGTCTAGACTGGAACGCTGTTTCGCATGCAGTAGGCGTCATCAGCGGGTCATCAGCTGTAGCGATAAACAGTGGCTCTAGCTCTCTCTCCTCCATAAATCAAGGTTGGGATGACCTGTCTCTGTTAGTGTTCTTCCTCACAGGTCCTAGGAGGATTGCCCTGACCACTAACTGACCACCAGCGAAAGATAGGGTCCTGCGGGACCGCAGCGCTTGCTTTGTGGAATTTTGAATGACCCGTGGACGGGAGAAAACGTCGATTTATGACGAGTCGTCTGAGTGCAACACGAAAAAACGCCTTTGTCATTGATGTTAGAGAGAAGAAGAAGAAGAAGAAGAAGAAGAAGAAGAAGAAGAAGAAAAAAGAGGAGGAGGAGTAGAAGAAAAAGAAGAAAAAAGAAGAAAAAACTGTATCGACCACAGCCACCGCAACTAATTCAAATAATAATGTCTATTTGAAAACAAAATTGGGGAGAGAGAAGGAGAAGAAAGGAGAAAGGAAGAGGAGAAGAAGAAAGAGGAGAAGGAGAGAAAAATAATAGCAATAAAAATAACTATGATGATGATGATGATGATAAGAATAAAAGATAATGATAATGATTATAACAATAATAATGACAATAACAATAGTAATGATAAAAATAACGATAATAATGATAATGATAATAATTATAATAATAATGATAATAATGAAAGAAATAATAACGACAACAATAATGCAAATCGCCATGCTGCTGCTGCTGCTGATAATAATCATAATGAAATAATCATAACAGTAATCAAAATAATGATCATCATTATTATTGTTATTATTATTCTGATAATGATAAAGATAATGATGATGATGATGACGACGATGATGGTGGTGGTGATGATGATGATGATGATGATGATGATGATGATGATGATGTGGTGTGTCTATTTATTTATTCACTTCTTTCTTTATTCCTTCACAATGTATTCATTCATTCATTTATATACTTATTTACATTTTTTCCCAATACCCAGATTGAACATTTATCAGATTTTGGATAAGAGTAAGCATACATTATATGGAAAAAGAGATGGATGAGGGGGGGGGGGGGGGGCGGAAGAGGGGGCTGCAAAAAAAAAGTCACCACATATCCACCTGAACTCGGACTGAAAGCGGACGAAATAAAGGGGGGTGGAGAGGGGGAGGGGGACAGAGGGCTGGAGGGTAGAGTGGAGGTGGACTTGTTGGCGGGGAAGAAAGGCTTGTTGGGGGAAGCACGTGCCCTTTCCTGGGAAGGCGACTCACCTCTCAGACGTCCTTGACATTAAGTGGAAAGCTTCCGATATCTGACCCGACTCTTTGTCCATTTTCTTCACCAAACGTGCATTCACTCGTGCATGAAACCACACACACACACGCGCGCGCGCGCGCGCGCGCACACGCACACACACACACACACACACACACACACACACACACACACACACACACACACACGCAGAGTCAGACAGACGGACGGACTGACTGACAGACATACAGACAAAGAGACAGACAGGATAGTTCGATCCACCAAGCAGCGAGCAAGGTATACCTAGCTGTTCCTGTCTTCGAATCGTGCCAGCAAGTCCGCCTGTCTTGACCACAACATACTGAGAGATAGGTCAGTGGATGGAGGGAGAGCTCGAGAGGAGGGGAGCGAGTGCGGGGGTGGGTGCTGACGCGGAAGAAAAAGGGAAGCAAGCGGAAGGGATTGTGGCTGAACAGCAAATCCTCTTCACCTCTAGCGCCCAGTATTGAGCTCAAGTGCTTGACCGACTCTTTTCTTTGCTTTGTTCTTTGACTATCCCATCATCACCCCCCATCTTCCTCCCACCCACCCCCCCCCCCCCCTTCCTCCGCCCAAGCCCTTTCGTCTCCTTCTCCTCCACTCGCCACAGTCCTGCTGTAGACCCACACCTAATTTTACTGACTGCTCAAGGGCGGCAGATTAAAGATACACGGCACGAATGATAATGTGAATCTGTCTGATCCTAGTTCTATCAGAGGGTCAGGTAGGACAAGATAAGGACACGCTGCACTGCCACGAATGGTAGTGTGAATCCGCCTGCTCCTAGTTATATGTAAAGTTTCCTCGTTTTTCTTTTCTTTTCTTTTCTTTTTTTTTCTTTTGTGTAATATTTCTGTAGTTGGACATTTATTTACGGCCCGTTTGTGATTATAGATTTAGAGTAGGCTCTATAAACACCCAAATCTTTTTGTGAAGAAAAAAGGGTCAAAAAACCTTCTGAGCCACTCTCGATCTTTATTTCTGCCACCTCGTCTCGTCCATCCATGTTGTCCATCCGTCTCTGCCTCTGATCCAACGCATCGATGGACAAAAACGACACAAGCTTTTCGTGTTCCGGATAACAGGACAGGCGAAAAGAAACAACATGATAGCAACAGCGAAAGCAAAAGAACAACACAACAACAACAACAAAAGCACCAGCAACAACAACAAAGCAGACCGAAAACAAGGATTGGAAAACAAAGGAGTCGTCGCCACGAACATAAACCAGAGTTATTTCCCCTTCCCTCCCACCGCCTCTTTTCCCGTCAACCTTCTCCACCACCCCATACTCCCTTTCTACATTCTGTCCTCGCCTTCTCCCCTCATCTCTCCTGACATCATTGATTTGCCATGGGGGAGAAGGACCAGGAGGGAGAGGGAGGAGATGGTCTCATCGGTCTTGATCTGAGCCGTCTGTGCAGTTTTCAGGATGTATCTGCCGCACCTTCTTTGAAAGGCACTACTTCTGACACGAAGTCATTGTGATTGCCCTTTCTGACCTTGTGTCTTCTTCTTCTTGTTCTTCTTGTTCTTGCTCTTGCTCTTCTTTCTTCTTCTTCTTCTTCTTCTTCTTCTTTTCGTTTGTTTTTGTCCCTCTTTTTCTT
>JADBJO010001391.1:282500-287500 GCA_016801955.1 Conus betulinus | reverse complement strand
CCAGTTCACAGGGACTTATCCCCAGTCTACAGGAAATGTTCCTGTCAACAGAGAGTATCCCCAGTCGACTAACAGTACTCCCAGTCTACATGAAATACTCTCAGTCGATAGAAAATATCCTGGTACATTATGAATCCCAAGTCCACAGCAAGTACCCTCAGTCTACAGGTAGTGCCCGTAGTCCATGATGGTATTCCCTGTCCACAGACGAAATACCTCAGTGAACAGAAAATACCCCCGTCTGCCTAATGCATTCCCTGTCCGTAGGAAATACCCTAGTTTACATGAAGTACCCACGCCAGAAGGCAGTATCCCTCAGTCTAAAGGAGGTACCTATATTCTACAGGAAGTTCCCAAAGTCTACGGAATGTACCCGAGTCTACAAGAAACAATCCTAGCCAGGAGGAAATACTTCCCGTCCACATGCGGTAACTCCGGTCAACCAGCAGTATCCATAAACCACAGGAAGACCGCAGTTCCATATGAAGTATCTCTAGACCACAGAATGTAATTTCACTCCACTACTAGTCCTACTGATCCATAGAATGTTCTCCTACTTCACAGTCTATTTGATGTATCCTGAGCCAACACATAATCCCCCAAGTCTACAGAAAGTAATCCCAGTGCACAGCAAGTACATCCAGGCAACAACAAATACCCCTACTCTACAAAACGTACTCCGTGTCTACAGAGAGTAACTCCAGTCCAGAAGCAGTACTCCTACTCTAAAGGTAGTACGTCCTCTCTTGTCCACAAGAAGTACCCCCAGTCTACAGGAAGCACATCCAGTCCACAGAAGTACCCCAAGTCCACATGAAGTACTCCCTGTCTAAAGAAAGTAAAAACCAGTTAACAGGAAATATCCCTGTTTCGCAAGAAGTAATCCTAGTATACAGTGTTTATCTCCAGTCCACAGGAAATACCCTTTGCCAAAGGAATTACCCCCAACTCACAGAAGGTACTTCCTTCCCCAGGAAATACCCCTCGCCCACAGGAAATACCCCTAGCCCACAGGAAATACCCCTAGCCCACAGGAAAGAACCATGTCCACAGGAAATACCCGTAGCCCACAGGACATACCTCTAGCCCACAGGAAATGCCCCTAGCCCACAGGAAATAACCGTTGTCCACAGAAAATACCCAAAGCCCACAGGAAGTATCCCTAGCCCACAGGAAATACCCTCAGCCCACAGGACATACCCCTAGCCCGCAGGAAATAACCGTTGTTCAAAGGAATTACCCCTAGTCCACGAGTAATACCCCTAGCCCACAGGAAATACCACTAGCCCACAGGAAATAACCGTTGTCCACAGGAAATAACCGTTGTCCACAGTGTACTTCAGGAAGTACACGGATCCACAGTAGGTACTCCCAGCCCACAAAAGTACTCGTAGTTCACAGAACGTACACCCAGTATGCATGCCGCACCCTCAATCGGCAGGAAGTACACCAAGTGCTCAGGGGGTAGCCTCAGCCCACAACGGTGCTCCTAGCTCTAAGACATTACATCTAGTCCCCGTGAAGTTCCCTTAGTCCACAGGAAGTATCCCAAGTCTACATGAGTGCCTCAGGTCCACCGTAAATACTCCAGTCTACAGGAAGTATGTTCAATCCACAGGAAATTCCGCCAATCCACAGGTAGTACCACTGGTCCCACTGGAAGTACCCCAGTCCACAGTGAGTAATCTAAGTCCACTGATCCACAGCAGTACCCCTAGTCTATAGGAAATTTCCCTAGTTCAGGATGTACACTGGCCTAGACACATTTGTCTTGGTCCACAGGAGGAAGTACCCACATTTCCCAAATGTAACCCTGGCCCACAAGAAATAACCTCAGTCATCATTTAGTACCCCTAGTCCTCAACAACCCCCCCCCCCCCCCCCCCCCCAGTCCAAAGATAGTTACTCTGGTCCACAGGAAGTATCTCTAGTCACTGGAATTATCCCTGGTCACAGACAGTATCCCCAGTCACTGAAAGTATCCCTAGCTACAGAAAGTATCCCTGGCTACAGAAAGTATCCCTAGCTACAGAAAGTATCCCTGGCTACAGAAAGTATCCCTAGCTACAGAAAGTATCCTGGCTACAGAAAGTATCCCTAGCTACAGAAAGTATCCCTAGCTACAGAAAGTATCCCTGGCTACAGAAAGTATCCCTGGCTACAGAAAGTATCCCTGATCCAAAGACCAACAAGTCACAAGGAATATCCCCAGTCCACAGGGAGTATCCCAAAGCGCAGAAAGTACAATCACTTCACAGAAAGGATTCCAAGTCCAGAGGACGTACTTGCAATTCAAAAGGGAGCCAATATCAAGCCGTTCTGAGGTAATCATCCAGTGAAGGCATTACATTGCTGCCGGTGATTTCTCTAGAAGGACAGTAGCTGCCCAGTATTGAGATGTGTGCTGGATCATGAATTTCATTTTGAGAGAGAGAGAGAGAGAGAGAGAGAGAGAGAGAGAGAGAGAGACATTCGTATGTGTCGTTCCATTCATACTAGGAAGGATGCCGATTTCTGTAGGTTTATTTTCAACGGGAGCAAATTTATTGAAGTCTACATTTCAGAAATGATTTATACATAACTGCTCCTTCTCTGAAAAACAATACCAAACCACTTCTTTCTAATACTAAAAGAAACTCGATTCCGTCTTGTCCTGTGTATATTGCATCCTGAGCACTTTTCAGCCTGACTGCAAAGTCTGGTCATAAGTTATTGCGCAAATGAACCAAACTTGACCCAGTCAGTATCAACACGTATAACGTACGTACTTATATACAGTGAATATCGTCTACTGTCGCATACGCCATTTTCTTTGATGAATGTAATGAAGCATGTCTTTCATTTTCCTTTCTCGTCATGCCCATGTCGTCTATCATCATCTATAACAATATTCGCATTATTTTACTAACAACATTGGCAGTGCGATGCCTTGGTCACCATTTCTTTTCTTATGAAGAATGGACAACTGTGACGGCGTTTTGATTATACTTCGAAAAAAGAAAATTATTTTTTCAGTGGTGCATCAAGTTTGTTTGGATTGAGCAACAACTGAATACGAGCCTCTGAAGACTTCTTAACCTACTATATCCCATCCAGCGACTTTACCCGTCTCTTGGTGTCTGATCATTAAATGGTGATTTTTCAGCATACTGTTCTTTCTCTTTCTCTATGCTTATATTAACACGGTAGAGAGAGAGAGAGAGAGAGAGAGAGAGAGAGAGAGAGAGAGAGAGAGAGAGAGAGAGAGAGCGATCATCTGGTCTACACGCCGTGTGTGTGTGTGTGTGTGTGTGTGTGTGTGTGTGTGTGTGCGTGCGTGCGTGCGTGCGTGCGCGCGCGCGCGCGCGCGCGCGCGCGCGCGCGTGTGTGTGTGTGTGTGTGTGTGTGTGAGTGAGTGTGTGTGTGTGTGTGTGTGTGTGTGTGTGTGTGGTGTGTGTGTGTGTGTGTGTGTGTGTGTGTGTGTGTTTTTTTTTAAACGTTTCAAAAGCGGTTGAATAAGGTAGAGATCCTACACCGAAGACAACAATATTCTTACACCGCCAAAACGAATATTGCAGCATCCATGCAACAAGACAGCAGCCACACGCCCACTCCATTGTGGAAGAGCGTTGTAAAACACGCGTGCGCATATGTGTTTGCGTGCGTGCGTGCGTGTGTTGTGCGTGTGTGTGTGTGTGTGTGTGTGTGTGTGTGTGTGTGTGTGTGTGTGTGTGTGTGTGTGTGTGTGTGTGTGTGTGTGTGTGTGTGTGTGTGTGTGTGTGTCTTGTGTTGTGCCCAATACTACCCTTCTCGTAATCTGGAAAATATCTGAAAAGTTAAAATTGCAATGGATGCTATTATTTTGTGTCTTTCCCTTGAATAATGTACGGCCTTTTTTTTCCCTGTTACTCATGCATGTATTCTGACCATTTCTGCCGGCAGATTTTACCAGGGTCATATCCGGAAGTTCTTTGTTTCTGTATCTTTCATACAGTGTTACCGTCGTATGTTTCTTCTCATAATCCGTTGTTAGTCTGAGTTTTTATTTCATGATGTTGCACTTGGTTTTATTTCACGTAAGGGGTATTTCTTTCTTCCTTTCTCTTGTTTTTTACAAGGACTGACAGTCATTTGAAATCTAATTTATCGCCCAAAAAATCATGTAAATTGTGTTTCTCTAAATGATTCAACGTTGACTTCTGAAAAGAAGTGTGAAATCAGTGCTCTTTTGATGTGTCTGTATGTCTCCTTCCCACTGTTTTATCTTCGACGTCTGAAATGAAAAATCAACTATGTGCTTGATGTCCACAATCTATTAAAAATAAGGAACGGCATAACAGGAAAGAGATTTCCGTTACATCACTCTTCTTCTTCTTCTTCTTTTCTTCTTCTTTTCTTCTTCTTCTTCTTCTTCTTCTTCAAAATGTACAATCAGTTATATTTTTAAGTACGAAATAAACACATCACTCACAATTCTTCCACCCTCTTTCCCTCCTTCATCAACCAAACCTGCTACCACTCTTTCCCCTCCCCTAAACAAAGAAGAGGAAGGCTGAAGAAGGAGGGAGAGAGAGTGACACAAGGGAGGGCCTAGCCAGGAAAAAAAGGATGCAAAGCATATAAACGTACACCCAGTTAATCTTGGATACGCGTGAGATATTCCATAAAGATTAAAAAACCGTTTTGGGCCGTTATAGCCGTTGGTAATTGTTATTCTGCTAAACATCGGGCATCATCCGTGACCCCATAGTGAACATACCTACAAATTTTCAGAAAGATCGGCCAAGTGCTTTCTGAGATATTCCATAAAGATGAAACACCGTTAGGGGACGTTATAGCCGTGAGTAACGGCTATAACGGTAAAACTAAAATATTGGGCATCGTCTGTGACCCATAACGAACATACCTACAAATTTTCAGAAAGAGCGGCTCAGTAGTTTTGTCTGGAGCGAGTGAAACACATTTTGACCACACACACACACCACACACACACACACACACACACACACACACACACACAC
>JADBJO010001391.1:252500-257500 GCA_016801955.1 Conus betulinus | reverse complement strand
AATCCCCAGAACCCCGCACTCTATCAGGATTTCCCAGACATGCGCAGACAAGACTCAGAAGACGTTATGAACGACTTATTCCTGTCAAAGCCTCTGAATGAACCCGAGTGGGCGACAACCGTCTCCACAGTCAGGTGGGTGCACAGGCTGCGGTCAACGGGCATGATCCTCCTACTGAAGATCGACCTCCGCGGCATGGACATCACGAACCACACTAAACACATACGCCGGAAGGCTGGTCAGTGTGCTGTCCGGCCACGCGACCCCTGTGAAGTGACCCACACTGTAGAGTGGGCGGACATAACTGAGAGAGTGTGCCGAGATGACCACTCGTTCTCCAGCGATCCAGACTTCAGGAGCAGCCTTCATAACGTGATCAGCACCCTGGACAGTGTGAGGTGGAACATGCTCCACAACGTCTTCCTGTCCATGGAACTTCATCTGGCCCACACTTTGCTGCAGACAAGACAATGGTCTTCTTCAACGCGCTCATGGTTCTCATCCCCTTTGTCTACCTGAAGCAAATCGTTGCCGACGGTCTGAGTGAGATGAACGACTCCCGAACGACCAAGCGGTGCCTGGAGAGGCTTGCTGTTGCTGGCTGCAACACTATGACAGAATGTTTGGCGACAGGGGATGGCCTGTCACGCCTTCTACCCTCACGGTCTGATACCCTTTCACCATCTGCAGTTCTTCCTCAGGGAAAGGACCAGGGAGGGCAAAAGGTGGTTTGAATTGGGCTGCAATAGGGCGTGTAATGACAGGGACCCTAACAACGATCACTACGAGAGGTTTCGGTTGTAGAAGTGCCACAACAACCAAATCAAACAGAGAACTGCACTGTGGGATAGTGGGTGATGACAGTGATCTTAACATCCGTTGTCAATAGAAAATTCTTCTGAATAAGATCATTACCATGAAAGGACGATTTTCTTTTTTTTTTTTCTTTTTTTTTTTTTTGGGGGGGGAGTGGGGGGAGGCGGTTGAGGGAGGGTGTCACGACGTTGAAATCTGAGCATCTTTTCCTTTCTGTATAAACAGTGCAATGACTGAACGGTCCTCGGTCGTCTCATTTCAGTGCGTTAGTGTTCCCTCAAAACAACAGTATCTCCTCAGCCAGATAAGGGGTTTCGTTTGCGTGAAATAATCAGTGTGATCATGTGATCATAAAGCAGTCATGTTGAAAAAACAAAAAAACACTTTCGGGGGGGGGGGGGGGGGGGTTTGGGGGAAGGGATGCAACTGAAATAAAACACTTTGTAAATTTCAAAAATCCTTATCATGTATAAACAATTACAATTTTCAGTATGTCTACTTCTTTAAAATCTCACTGCAGAAAGGAACATTCGGATATCTTCCCATAATGGATGGAGGATGCAACTGAATTCAGAACTGCCCGAATGCCCGAATGAACGTTTTTGTTTGCTTTCAAAAAATACGGTTAAAACGCCAAATAGATTAAATTGGTCCTCTTTTAAAACGAATGCTTGAATCTCTTATAACATTTTCAAGTTTGCCCTACCAGGATTATTAATGATTGAGTTCAGCTCGTCCTGGGGGGGGGGAGAGACAGACAGACAGACAGATAGACAGACGGACAGATAGTGAGGCTGACAGACAAACAGACAGACAGATAGACAGGCAGACAGGTAGGCAGGCAGACCCCCGTCCCCCTCCCCCCATCCCAGTTAGAGGGACAGGCAGACAGACAGACAGTCAGTCAGATAATCAGGCACACCACACACACACACACACACACACACACACACACACACACACACACGCACGCACGCACACAGACCACACACACACACACACACACACACACACACACACACACACACACACACACACACAACACACACACAAGGAGAGAGAGACAGACAGACAGACAGACAGAAGCAGACAGACAGAAACAGACAGACGGAAACAGATAGACAGACGGAGACAGACAGAAAAGACAGAAAAACGAACAGACTAAGAATCTAGCCTGGTGAATAGTGTGTTTAACACATATTGTTAGTGAGTGTGAACACAGAAACAAACGGTAGCAAATAATTCCGTAAGGGGTTGGCTGGGGAGGGGGTCCCTTCGGATCAGCTTGATTGATTTAGATTGAACACGGTGTGGCTACCTATAACAAATAGTAGGTAATGTAGCAGATTATACCTGTATGATCCATTACTTTATAAAGGCCTTACTGAGTAAGTCCAATTTAAAACTATTGACACTCTAGGTGTGTGTGTGTGTGTGTGTGTGTGTGTGTGTGTGTGTGTGTGTGTGTGTGTGTGTGCGTGTGTATGTTTATTGAGATGCAGTCAAAGACAGAATTGTCTTTAAATGAATAATCATATTTGACATATGATTGCTTTATCGTATGCCAGTTGGAATCAAAGGGCTGCTAGTCTGCCAACTGTTCTGTTGCCGTCAGTAATTACTGAAGTGATTTAAGAAGAGCCAGTTTCACGGCACGTGTGTGCAGTCTAAGTTTTGTAACTTTGAAGTTGTACAATTCCATGATACTGACGACGAACAATTAAGCGGTGATTATCTGCGTGCAGAATTGCTTTGTTTGTCTTTTCTTTAGGAGGAGGAGGGCTGTCTATACGGGGTAACATATTTTTATGACTGTAAACAACTTTAACAAAGATATCTTATTTGATACAGCAATAATATTCGATCGGATAATGATGCACCTACGCTTGTTTTCCCCCACTACTTAATTGTTCAGCATTATATTGTTTGGTCAATCAGTGGGCGATTGCATCTCTTAAGAGATCCAGTAAAGGTTGTTCTTCACAATTCTTAGCCGCAGCCAATGCTACGGCTATTGAACAGCAGAGAGATGACGACTCAGACTGTTCCGTATTTTGTTTTAATCTCCCTTGCATCCTTAAATGGATCCTCAAGCATAGGCTCAAAGATTGTCCCCTACATTTTATACTGTTTGCATAATGTTTTTAGTTTTTCAGCAACTTTTTACCTCTCCACACTTTCGTTTTATTTTATTCTTCTACCTTTCGCTGGCTGCTTTGGGGGTGCTGTTGGATTCTTCTTTGAACCCTTGGTGGTGCGAACACCACAGAGTTACGGACTGTGGTGTGTCTCTATTTGACGCCAAGGGGAATACGCGATTTGTCGGGTCTTTTTGAGTTCTAATCCAGTTAATGTTGATGAAAGGCTTAAAAGTAGGTCAAAGGCCTGGGAGCAGGTGACACGTGTTAAGTCTTAAGAGCAGGTCAAAAGCCTGGGAGCAGGTGACACGTGTTAAGTCTGCATTTGTTTGAGTGTTGTTACAACTTCCTCATGCAGCTGGTGAATGTAATAATTTTTTTTCCTACACTTCAAATTTTTGTAAAGTCATTTAAAATGATGGAAAACTTAACCAACGCCAGTTCCCCTCTCCACTACGTAATTGTTCATCGTTGTAACGATGTACATGTAGTCACGAATTGTACCATGTGGTATTTTAATGTTTATTGTATCACCTGAAACGTCAGTGGGATTTAGTGTAGTAACAGTGTTTCTGTCGCTGTCCATAGCATATATTTGGTTCAGGTGGGGTTCGGAGACATACGAAACCACACATGGTGTAGAAGGATCGATATTTCGACCGAAATCAGACGACACATGAATGATTCAATTGTCACAAGTAAAAACAATTCACATGCAGAGTTAACGTACAATAAGATAAATGTACATATACTGAAAATAATATGGGGCCTAGGGGGGTGTCTAGCTTGTAAAGAATTATACATGAATGGGAATAAATCAGACCAACAGATCTGATATAGGTCAAACAGATGAAGGGAAGAGGGCTTCAAAGATTTTATAGAGTTATCAAGCAACCCAGCTGGAAAAAGCACAGTAGAGAGTTGTTAAGAAACGGAAAGAAAGTCTTCTCTATAGTATATGTGTTCCAGTGGTGATGTGATGAGAGGGGTGGGGGAGGGAAAGAGAGAGAGAGAGGCTTCGGTATGGAAAATGTGTGTTCCAGGGTAATATGATGTGAGATGATTTGTGTTCTTTGTTATATTGACATCATAAGGATGGCTCATACACCCATGTTACTGTGGAATAAAAACGAGATGTGTCTTTAGTTTGTTTGGGCTGCAGTCGTGATCGTCCTTTACCGTCATTTGTGATTCGTTCTGAGAGGATTGGTGATGGCTTCTTGGGTATCAGGCATCACCACGGGCATCTGTCACGAGCTGTTTTCAAGCTGGGAAAAAGGTTGCGACCAGTCTACAAAATAATATATATATATATATATATATATATATATATTAACAAAGTAGATAAAAAATCCAAACAAACAAGATTAACATTTCCAATTTTTTTGGCTTCATTTGCCTGCGTCAGGGGGCACAGACTGCCCCCCTTGGAGACTATAAGTTTGCTGAAGGCTCATTTTGAGAAGCATTTATTATTCCCCATTCACCCACTCAAGCACATACTGTTAGGCAGAATTATCTACCACTGCAGCTATGGATGCTTATCTCCCCCTATTTCTTCGATCTAAGACATAGGAGCAAGCTTTATTTATAACTGAATATATATATATATATATATATATATATATATATATATGTGTGTGTGTGTGTGTGTGTGTGTGTGTGTGTTATCCCATGCATGATTTCGTCGGCTTATCGCTAGGATGTTCACTCTTTATCATGCCCTGTAAAACGGACTTTGCCAGGCTGGCAATGACCTTAGCCAAGAGTTTTGGTGAATTGCACGTACACCCTCTATCGCACTTTGTGGAATGGGTCTTGGTCAAGACGTCGTGACCCAATACATGTCCACCTTCAACTGCGCGCTTTAGATTTGGGTCAGAAAGTCAAGACTAGACACATGTCCATCTCCGACGGTCCCCTGAAAATGTACGTAGCCAGGGAATCACAGTAAACTATACATCCACTGGCATTGGTATCCCGCAGAACAGTGATAGTCAGGGAGCTCTGAAGAAATACTTGTCCATCCTCCACCAAACCCTGTAG
>JADBJO010001391.1:235000-247500 GCA_016801955.1 Conus betulinus | reverse complement strand
AGGGCGCTCGAGGTTTTACAGTATTCATAAAATAAATGTTTTAATTGTTTTAAAAAAAAAAACAAACTGCATTCTGTGGGTAAGAAGACAAAATAAACGGGGGGAAAATGTTTTGGTCATGGTGATAGGACGTCAGTTTTTAAGGGCAATTTTGTAGACAATAACATCAAAATTTCTTTTTGCTCAAGAAAGACTGAACCCGTAATTTTGCCTTCGTGGAGACACATAATCATGTAGCACTGTTTGGTGTGAATACTGACGCTGGTATGGGTAAATGCACGCTGAAAATTGTTAATGTCGTTGATTACGCTATTGTGTCAGCAGTCCTCCACATATTTCTAACCAGTTTCCAAGTCCTTCACTTTTTGTGAGTCGTACCCTAATGTGCACTGCCTCGTTGAACCAAAGATTAGTATGAGTTGTGTATGCCAGTGCAATGATAAAAAAAATGTCGTACATGTGTTGATGTGAGATATGGGTAGTGGCATAACTTTGACTGTGTCAACGACAAGTCGGATTACGCCTTGTTCTGTATATATACACTGCATAAATTTAAGCAGTTTGAACACACAAAAACCCAGAACACCGGTTTTAGAAGGGGTGTGCTTGGTTAATCAGGTCACGATTTTTGTACTCCCGTTCTTATAAAACAGGGAGTACTTTACAATGGGAACGAAGAAATGTGTTTTTTTTTTTGTTTGTATGTGTGTGTGTGTGTGTGTGTGTGTGTGTGTGTGTGTCTGTCTGTCTGTCTGTCTGTCTGTCTGTGTCCGTGTCTGTGTGTCTGTGTGTCTGTCTGTCCGTGGTCAAAATGTGTTCCGCTCGCTCCAGACAAAAGCACTGGGCCGATCTTTCTGAAATTTGTAGGTATGTTCATTATGGGTCACGGATGATGCCCGATGTTTTATTTTACCGTTATAGTCGTTACCAACGGCTATAACGGCCCAGTAATGGTTTTTCTTCTCTATGGAATATCTCAGAATGTACTTGGCCGATCTTTTTGAAAATTTATAGGTATGTTCATTATGAGTCACAGGTGATGACCGATGCGTGTTGGCCGAAATTTACCAGAATAGCCGTTACTAACGGCTATAACGGCCCAAAACGGTTTTTCCTCTTTATGGAATATCTCACGCGTATTCAAGATGAAGTGGGAGAACGTTCATACGCTTTGCATCTTGTTTCTACACAATGTTTTCATGCAGTGCTGACGTTTTGGTTGTTTATTTGTTTCGCTCCTCAGACTGGCAATGACAACATTGACCTCGCGTAATGAAACATTAGTGCTTAAGATGAATGCCTGGCTTGACTTTAATGCTTCAGGTTATTCATAGGGATGTAAAGATACTGTAGGTTTACGCGGAGTACGTTGTGTCAGATAATTTTTTTCTGTATTCGGCAAGATTCCAGTTATAGCTGCTGAACGAGTTTGGTGGTAACTTGTAATGGTGTGGTGACTAACTGTGTTATCCATGTACTACTTATGACACACTTGGAGAGAGACAGACAGACAGACTGAGACAGACAGAGAGCGCACCCGGAGAGAGAGAGAGAGAGAGAGAGAGAGAGAGAGAGAGAGAGAGAGAAGCAGGGAAAAGGAAAGGGGGCAAAGAGAGGTGGAGGGGTGGGGTGGGAGGAGGCCACAGACAGAAACAGGTAAACATAGACAGAGAAAAGGGGAAAGAGGATAAGAACCGACAGAGACGGGTAAGCTGAGAGAGGGATGGGCAGACAGACAGACGGACACAGAGAACGGTCGACAAGACACATAAACAGAGAGAGGGGGATTATGGAGGAAGGATAGACGGCCGACAGACAAAAACACAGAGAGAGAGAGAGAGATGACAAACATAAGCAGAGAGGGACAGAGACAGAGAGATGGGGGGGGGGGGGGGGCTGATAAAACTAAACAGAAAGAGATACAGAGAGAAACAGACAGAGAGAGAGAGGAACGAACAGTGAGATTTATACACACAACAGTTACCAACTGAAATGAAGCAAGTAACGTGCGTTTGAAGCGAGTGAATTACAGTCAAAGTGTTACAGTGAAAGAGTGTGTGAACAAGGATTTCATAGAAACGCTAACTTGACTAGGAATTTCTTGTGGTGATTACTGACGCAGTCAATGAATTCATGAAACTAGGGAATTGTTGGGTTTTTTTTTATCACCGGATCATGAACTGCGCACAAAATAAATACCAATCAAAAGACGTGGTTGGTTATGGCGCACAGGAGCAAATAACTGTTGCATGCTTATTAGATAAAGAGTTTCTGCTTGATGCTTGACTTCAGATGAACTGGATTATAAACGGAAAGAAGCTAAATCTACTATTGATTGGTGTACTTTTTCCATTAAACCCTCTTTAAAAAGAAAAAAAGAAAAAAGAGCGATTGCCTGATGCCGCTGGCATGAAACTAATCGTACAAAATCTCTTAAACGAATGGAGAGTTTGTTAAAAATCGTAGATGTGAATTGCTTTTGGTAGCGTATGAAATTGTTGATATAAGTCGATACAAAGTTGACTTTGACTGGAAAAAGAAGAGTTCACAAATGCGAACAAAGGAAGAAAAGGGAGGTTAATGTGCATTACAAGAACAAAAAGGGACGTCAAAATGAGGAGCTGGCCCTTAACCTTTTGCCAGTAGTATATGTTGGGTAAAGGAAGAAGGGGGCAGGGGGAGAGGGGGAGAAGGACTGTTGGGAGGGAGGAGTCAACAAAGTAAGCAAACGAGTCAGATAAGAACAAAAAAGTTGCGTGAAAAAAAGCTTACTAGTCTTTGTCACCTATGAATGTACAGTATGAACAGAAGTACTTTACAGACACAAAAGCGAAGGGAGTTAACAGGAGACAACTCACTTGTCAGCGGAAGGGGCATAATGGCACGATGGTTGTCGCAGGACACAAACCTCGGTGACGCCTTGTCGGGGCCCTCTGACCAGCGGGAAACGTCGTCACTGGACACCGGACACTGGACACAAACGGTCAGTCACCGCTCTGTGATTCTGTGAGATAATACGCCTTGCCTCAGTCAGAACAGTCTAAACCTTCTGATTTTTTTTCCCGGTATTATTATATTTCGATACCCTGCGGTTCTTGACTGTTCATTTGAGAAGACAGTTTGCTGATGCAGCTGATGCTATGCTGTGCTGGTTCTCCTCTTTTGGTGCTATGTCCCACGTGTCATAGAGAGTCGCCTTCAACGAAATGATTATTTTGTTGGTTTTTTTTTTTTTGTTTTGTTTTGTTTTCGCCAAACCTTATCTTTCAAATTTCATATGTCTTAGAAATGCAAACGTGTCAAATTTAAGTATGAAATGTTGTTCTCGTTCAAGCCTTTTCTTTCTTTCTTTCTTTCTTTTTTTTTTTTTTTTTCCTTCCCCCCCTTTTTTTTTTTTTTTTTTTTTTGCTGGGAGAACTCTTTTTCTATAAAAGCACGAATTTATTCTAGTGGGTTACTCGTTTGGCTCAAAGAACAGCGGCAACTTGTGCAAGTTTGTCACTGCTTTAAATAGCCCGCTGTCCTTTCCTCCTCTCAGCTGGTGAGCGACACGCTTCCAAACGAACCATCGACACGCAAAAGCCCTCTCTCTCTCTCTCTCTCTCTCTCTCTCTCTCTCTCTCTCTCTCTCTCTCACACCACACACACACACACACACACACACACACACACACCACAAAGCCACAGTCCAGAAAGCTAGCAGTCCTCTCACCGCCTTCACTGGCTCGCGTGGGATGGACTGCGGTGACAGTGCCGTGATGCACGTGCGACGGACCCGATGGACACCTTTTCAAAAGGAAAGACCGTGGTCTCTGGTCTGTGTTTTATAGCTGTGGGGAACCGTGAGGCCAGACCAGCAGCCATTGGCACGGCAGGCAGAGGGCTGTGGGGGGCGGTCAGTTCTTCATCAGTCCAGCCTTGTGATATTAGTGTCCAGTTTGGTGCCCTCTTGTCTGATCGTGATTGAGCGTAATAGTATAAAAAAAAATGGGAGGGGTGGGGGTGGAGAGCGGCGGGGACAGAGATGTTCTCTGAGAAGACAAAAGGTGTGTGCGTGTGTGTGTGTGTGTGTGTGTGTGTGTGTGTGTTCACCATCCTCGAGCACGTGAGTTCTTGCGTGTGTGGGTGGGGGGGGGAGAAAGAGAGAGAGAGAGAGAGAGAGAGAGAGAGAGAGTGTGTGTGTGTGTGTGTGTGTGTGTGTGTGTGTGTGTGTGTGTGTGTGTGTGTGTGTGCACGCGCGCGCGTGCGCATGTATGCTTGCGTGCCTTCGTGTGTGTGTGGGGGGGGGGGGGGGGGGGGGGGGGGGAAGAGGAGAGGAAAATGAGAGGAGGGGTGTGGTGTGTCGTCGAGCTCGAGATTGCCTGCGACTTCAGAATATTTCAGATGAAGTTATGATTGCATACAGTTTCAGACTGGCAGTAGATCATTGTTTCATTGCAATTGAGAAAAATAGGTTAAAAGAATAAGCACTGTTGTGGAAAGTTTGGGAGGCAGGACTGATGAAGATGTAAAACTGCCATTTTCTGTGCAGTGGGTAGTTTGTTCACATTTGTTCTTCCTACTCCCCCATCCATCCGCCAACCTCGTCCCTCAAATGCGAGCATCTCCTGCGACAGTCACGTCGCGAGCATTAAGTTCCCTTCTAGCATCTCCAGTCACAGACACGTCATAAGCATTAAGTTCTTTTCTAGCATCTTCTGTGACAGGCACTTCACAAGCATTAAGTTCCCTTCTAGCATTTCCAGTCACAGACACGTCATAAGCATTACGTTCTTTTCTAGCATCTTCTGTGACAGGCATGTCACGAGCATTAAGTTTTTCCTAGCATTCTAGCATCTCCAAACATTAAGTTCCCTTCTGGCACTCTTGTCACTGTAATGTCACAAGCATGAAATTCCCTTCTAGCATCTCCTGTGACTGACACGTCACAAGCATGACATTTTTTTCTTCTGTTTTCTTCTATTAGAGACACGTCACAAGTATTGAATTCCATTCTTCTGCTCAAGCATAAAATTCTCTTCTGCCATCCACTGTGAGAGAAAAACACGTCTCAAGCATGAAATTCCCTTCTAGCATCTTCTGTGGCAGACATGTGACAATCATTAAATTGTATGCTAGAATTCCCTGTAACAGACGTGTCACAAGCATTCAATTCTCTTCAGAATGTCCTGTGATGGACACGTCAAAGCCACTCAAACTATGACGTGCGGTTCACCATGGTGGTAGTCGTCGGACGATACAGACGCCACAGCTTGGTCCTCATAAAGCTGATGTAATGCAGCTTAAAGACCCACAAACAAAACAAGTCAAACAAGCAAATTCAAATAGATACTGTACCATGAAAATGCACAGCACCTTTCCTGATTGAAAAGTAGAGGTGTGTGTGTGTGTGTGTGTGTGTATGTGTGTGTGTGTGTGCGTGCGTGTGCGTGTGTGTGCGTGCGCGTGTGCGTGCGTGCGTGCGTGCGTGCGTGTATGTGTTGTGTGTGTGTGTGTGTGTGTGTGTGTGTGTGTGTGTGTGTGTGTGTGTGTGTGAGAGAGAGAGAGAGAGAGATTGAAAAGTGGTGCGTGTGTGTGTGTGTGTGTGTGTGTGTGTGTGTGTGTGTGTGTGTGTGTGCGTGGGGTAGGTGGGGGGGGGGGGGTGAATCTTTAGGAAGCGTAGAGTACAGCCCTGTCATGTAGTAGTCTCAGACCGAAATGGAAATCCGTAGCATCATCTTAATCATCCTCATTCTCATCGATCAGCATAAAAAAAAAAAATGTCTCAAATTCTGTGGCCCTTCATGCCCTGCTCTCATGGTGACCTCAGATTCGATGTCCTCTCCACGTCTGTGGCCTTGGTTTGGTTCCGTCGGGGTCACCGGTATCGGCGAGTCCATGGGGGCTGTCGTTGGACGGACGACGTGGTGGCGCCCTCCGGAGGGAGAGCTCACTCACGCCGGCTCCGCGACTAAGCAATTATTGTCGTCAGTAGGGGGCTTAGTAGGTGGTGTCCCTGCGTATGTTAGATCAGAACAGGCTCCACTGAACACCACCGAAGTGACTCGTTCTTTCTTTCTTTCTTTGTTTTTTTTTTTTTCGATTCTTTCTTTTCTTTCTTCCCTTCTTAATCAAATTATAGATTTTTTTATAAACTCTCCCCTTCCCGTCACTCCTTTGTTCTTTTTTTTTTTAAGTCTAATATCATCAAGTGTGAACAGACTCTAAATTAAAGAACTCCTCACTCACTCACTCTTCCTTTCCTTTCTTCTTTCTTTCTTTCTTTCTTTTCCTGATATCTGACTTCTCCCATTGGTGGGGGGGGAATTTGCTGCTGCAGACTGTAGCTATGCTCTATCTGATGTCCATTGGGCTTGGTTTCCTTATCGTTCACTCCTCTTTGTGTGGGCGCTGTTCGATTGGCAGCAACGTAAAATGAGGAGAAAACGATTCTTCTTCTCAGTCACCGTAAGACTCCAAGTCCCCCCACTGAAATGAATATGACTGTGCTCCGGAGTTCCACCACCCCCCCCCCCCCCCCCCCCCCCCCCCCCCCCCCCCCCCCCCCCCCACCCCCCCCCCCCCCCCGAAGTCAGCGTGGAGTGAGGCAGTCCCCATAGGAGACACTGTATGGTCTGCTCCAAGTGCCTCTACTGACATTTACCGCAAGGGGGGGGGGGGGGGTTTTCAGGTGTGGTGCGTGTGGCTGTTACGCTAGGCAAGTTCTGTGCAACGTCTTCAGATGGGCGGCCTGGTCTTTTCTATGTAGCAGATGTTTGGTGTCCCTTTCTACTCTCTTCATCCTGATGTTTTTTGTTTTTTTTTTTTTTTTAACAGAATCTTCTGCTACTGAAGGCTAAATGATCTCTGTGGCTGATCACCTGCTACTTCTCAGCTCAGCACGCTGATCTGCAGATGGGAAGGCATCTGCTGCAACAACCGTCTACCTGCATAGGCCTGGTGAAGCTGCAGATGGGAAGGCATCTGCTGTCCATCCCTCAGATGGGTGCCAGCATTCACAACCGTCTACCTGCATAGGCCTGGTGAAGCTTCCTCCCTCACTTCGTCCACTTGTCCCTCAGATTTGTCCATCCTGTCTTCCAGATAGGCCTGTCCAGTGCCAGCAGGGTATGAGGAAGTAAACATCTTTGTAATTGTTTGAACACGTTGTCCCGACTCTACCGGATCACTTTCAAGTATGAAGATGTAAGCATCTTTGTAATGATTTGAACATGTTATCCCGACTGTACCAGATCACTTTGAAGTATGAGGATGTAAATGACATTTTTGTAATAATTTGAAGGAGCGTACTTTGAAGATATGCATGCTATGTGTGTACTTTCAAGACAGAAAAACAGGTGTTCCGTTCCTTCTAAAGACTAGTGATGCAGTGATGAATAACTGTAAATATGTCATACCTAACTCACGGACACGAACACGAACACCCAGACCTGTTTTTCATCCGCTCCTTGCTGTGCTATAAGAGGTCATGATTCCACCAATACTGGTGATAAATCAAGGACTTTCGAGTACGGTCACAGCTGTTATCTCAGGCTTCCTTTGTCGATGGGCAGACAAACTTTCTGACGATGGATGAAATACGAGGAAGCATGCGCAGACACAGACAGTCTGACTTCCTCCGAGCAGTGAGTTCGTGTTTCCAGGGCCAGTGCAAAATGTAGCAGGTGTCTCACTGTTTTCCATCCTCAAGGCTGCCAGTTGATGAAACGAACGGAAGTTCGTTGTGGTTTACAGTCGAAAATCAGAGCCGCATGAATGTCGGATAGCATATCTGGTTTGCTTTGTAACAAAATGAATTTTCATTTGCTCCGAAACTGAACTGCGTCGCACTGTTCCGATTGTATGTTCCGTGTCGTACAACGCACCCCCCCCCATCCTAGCTTTGCGTTTAGTGAAGTTATAAATGCATACATGTACAGACATTTTGCGTCTGGTGAAATTGTAAGTGCATACATTTACATATATTTGTAGCTGAAGTAGTTCTCTTCTGTAATGAATGAGACCCACTCGACTGACACCCACGCTGGATTCTGAATTGCTTTGGTACGTAGTCAATAGGCGACAGACGATTTTGCACAATGAAGTTGCAGGTAAACCGAAATGTTCACGACCCTGCGGAGACTAGGGGAGGCTTCAAGCTGTGTCGTAGGGTTATGGCTCTGTGAGGATTCCATGGAGCCAACCCCCCCCTCCTTTCTCCCTGTAAGTAGTGAATTTGTGACCACACTGGTCTGAAGATCCCTCCTGTATGTCCGAGTGTAGCGTGCTTTCATCCATGATGTGGAGAGGACTCCGCGACAGGAGTTGCAAGACTCACGACAACATCAGACATACGTATGCCACAAAAAAACACACCAGCACTTCACATATAAAATTCTCTGGTAGAGTCCCCATCGTGCCGCGACGCAACAATATTAACGTTCAAAATGAAAGAGAAATTAAACAAGTTGATGATTTTTCTTTCCCATAGGGTCAGAACGGACATTTTTTTTTATATAAGAAGAGAGCTTTCCTGCTTGAAATATAATGCGTTAAAAAAATTTTCTTAAAGCCAATGAGATTTTTTGATAACGACGCTTTTTTATCAAACAAAACAGATTTTATATTTTTCTTTTAATGTAAGGCAGATATTCCCTCATTAAAAGAAGGCACACTTTTCCTTCTCTGAGACGGACGACCTGCTATGTAGTAGGGCAGACTTTTGTTATCAATGGTTTTTTTTTTTTTCTATACCAAGACAATGTTCCTCATAATTGCTTTTTTTTTATTGATCGACATCCATCTTTTACAAGACAGGTCTTCATTATCTAAAGCGGGTTTTTGTTGTTATTGTTGTTTTTGTTGTTGTTGTTGTTGTTGTTTCTTCTTCTAAAATGCGTATGAACAAGCTACAGGAAGGTTAAAGGGAATTTGCATTCATTTGTATATTCCTCACAGACCTGCCTTGAATTTCCCGTCGTGTGGCATGAGGGAAGTCAAAAATCCGTCTCTCCCCTTCCTTCGCCTTCATCTTCCCCGAACTAAATCACTTATTGAAATCAACTTTACAACTGGCATATTTCTGTGGCAGACAACACGTTACTCTATATTCTTTCTTTGGTCTTTCGTTGCGTCGCGATTTTTTTTACATTTTGTCTCGGGCGTGTTGAGCTGGTTGTGAACTGAAGTAGCGGATTTATTCTATCATTTTTCGTCCTCACTTTATGTACAGTTTACTCTCTCTCTCTCTCTCTCTCTATCTCTCTCTCTCTCTCTCTCTCTCTCTCTCTCTCTCTCTCTCTCTCTCTCTCTCTCTCTCTCTCTGTGCGGTACATGTGTGTGTGTGTGTGTGTGTGTGTGTGTGTGTGTGTGTTTATGCATATAAGTTGTTCAGGGTCCAGGCTTTGGCAGTGACGTCATGATGCTTCTATCAGTGGATGGTGTTACAGAATAATTCGTGGTCCAGATCAGGGCAATGACGTCATCGTGTTTCTATCTTTGGTTGTTCGAACCCATTCAATTGTAGAGAGAGTGCTGACGTTGACACTGACGTCATAATGTTACTATGGTGTGGGAGTTCCTACCCACTGTGTTGTTTGTGGGTCACTGCGTTGGTATTGACGTCAGAATGTTACTATCACAGGGAGTAAGTTCTAACCCACTGGTTTATTAATGATCTAGCGTTGGTAATAACGAAACATTGGTTTTTGTTTGTTTTTTTTTGTTTATTTGTTTGTTTGTTTGTTTGTTTGTTTGTTTTATCAGTGGGTGTATTAAACCATTGTTTGGTCTATGGTGCTTTGTTTGTTTTTTTTTCATCAGTGGGTTTATTAAACCATTGTTTGGTCTGTGGCGCTGGCGTCGGCAATAATGCTGTAATATTTCTATCAGTTGAAGTTCCAGCCTCATGCGTCGTTTATGGTCCGGGAGCTGACAATGACGTCATATTATTTCAGTCAGTAGGTGTTCTAACCCATTGTGTCATTTACAGAACAGGCGTTGGCAATGATGTCATGATGTTTTCCATCAGCAGTTGTTCCAGTCCCCTGAATTGTTCCTGGTCCGGACTTAGTGTTTCTCTGTGCTCTAACCAACGGAGGTCTTAAGAGCCCACCAAGAAAAGCAAAGTCAATCCCACCCACCCCCACCATTACCCTCCTTACTCCTCCTTCTAACCCTATCCCCCCATCCCCATCCCCTGTAATAAAGCAGTAGACCGAAAAAGGTAGATTGATTGTGGTTATTCAATCAAACAAACGTATGTACAAACCAAGAAATTAATTCGTTTATGATAATAATAAATATAATAATCATCATCATCATCATCATCATCATAATGATTACAATAATAGTAATAATGGTAATGAAAATAACAACAATAATAATATTATATCATGATAATGATAAATATAATAATGATGATATAATAGATTATTATCATTATTATTTTATTTTTTTTGTTATTATTATTATCATCATCATCGTCACCATTATTATTATTATCATTATCATTATATCATCATCATGACCATTATCATTTTTAACATTATGATAATCATCATTATTATAATGATTATTGTTATTATCTTTATTGTTATTATCATTATTGTTGTTGTTGTTGTTGTTGCTTTTGTTGTTTTTATAATTATTATTACTATTGTTAACATAATTATCATCATCATCATCATCATTATCATCATCATCATTATCATAATTATCATTATTATAAAGCTTAGATTGACACAGACTTGTCACAAGGAATCCTTAAGAGTCTATAGACACAACTTTGTAATTATCAGTATTTTGACAAATCATGATTATTGTTTAGACCACAATTTAACTCTGTCCGCATAGAGAGCTAGTACAACCTTTCACAATCACACAAACATGAACACTTCTTGCAATATGCAGTTATATGCCGTCATGGTCGGACGTTTCATTGGGCATAGTGTTCACAGGTTTGGATCTCTTGATTGCTGGTGTGTACATTCCAGTCTTAACGGCTTATATTTGAAGCAGCTGTCCAGAAAATTAGTTTAATCAGCGACGACCACACCGAATTATCATTATCATTATGAATACTAATATAGCGCCTATCCTCGGCTAGAGATCAAGCTCTGAGCGCTTTACAATCCACACTCATTTACACAACGGGCTGCCCACCTGAGTAGTGCTGACTGAAGAGCTGCCAGCTAACGCTTCATTCATTCGTTTCCCGTGTCATCCAGTCAATATCGTTCACTTCAATTTTTCCCTACTTCCTTCATTGTTTCCATTTCTCACGCAGGGTGCATGCTATGTGTAACATGTCATCCATACCAACGGCCAAACTGGCCTTCTCTTCTCGAAAAGTTGGTATGGAATTTTACGTGTGTGTGCAAGATGTTACGCGTGAGTTCACACACACGGAACCTCGGTTTATATTCTCATTCGAAGGGACTGTATGGATAATAGAGTCAGAACCAATGTTAACTCCGAGGAGAAAATCCCCCCTGTACCGAAACGGCCCTGCGGAAATTCGAATCCGCAACTCCAGGATCACAAAGATTACGAGTCCGGCGCTCTACCACTGAGCTATTCCGGCGCCCTGCTGAGCATTTTCTGTCGTCTCTTGAAGTGTCATTTATCTCCCTTTCCTACTTGCAAGTCGTGACTACTGATGTGAAGTCTACTGAGATCACCTTCCTGTCTACGCTTTTATTATTTGGTATGGTTCCTAGTTGTTAGCTGTCACTAGTGTTGTAAAATCTTGTCGTGCTATTTTTAAGTTGTTTCCAGAACTCCTTGCATTTAAAATCATTTCTTTTTAATGGCGTATTTTGTTTCTTGTTCTCCTAATACTACAAGTTGACCGATTCTTCTCCCACTTATGATTCATTCCCAAATCATGTAGAACATTTCTACTAAATTGTGGCCGTGGTGTGTCAGATATTTCTATATTGCTACTATATGTCTGTTCTAGGTAAAAACTTGTCGTTTGATTGTGCTATGCCAACCCAGAAGCCTAGTGTATGGCATGTTGTTTGTAGACTGATAGGGAAACGAACAAGTTCAGATAATGCTGGGAGATACGTTGTCCTGTTGTGTAGGCCCTAAAGGTTCTGGCAATATTCTTATGCATTTATTCATGACAGAAGGCTAGGGACAGACTCCGCTGGAACGAGTGGATATGTAGGTATCGTTCACGTCGTGATGTGCATAAAGGAATCATACTTCAGAGCCATGAGTTAATATCAGAGCGATCAGCATGTTGTAAAGGGGAATCATCATTACATCTAGTTCCAAGTCAGTACCTCTACTTTTCCTCAAAGTATACAGTTCTTTGTTTGTTTGCTTTTCCCAGACGCCATTCTGTACTTGTGAATTTATCATTGTTAAGGAAAACAACTCAAAGATACTTGTACTGGCTTGTGATCTGTGTGAAATTAGACCCATATTTGACTACAGGGCCTATCTTACGATTTTTCTTAACATTACAATTTTTGTTTTTCCTCGATTGATCTTAATCCTAATTCGTTACA
>JADBJO010001391.1:225000-230000 GCA_016801955.1 Conus betulinus | reverse complement strand
TCAATAAACTGCTATTCCATCACTTTTATACTTGAAATCTTTATATTTCTCGCGCCAGTCACACATTCTCTCCCTTAGGACATCATGGAAATAAGATGCGCGCGCGCGCACACACACACACACGCACGAACACACACACATACATGCACGCACGTGCGCGCGCGCTCTCTCTCTCTCTCTCTCTCTCACACACACACAAATAACAGAAAAGTGACAAAATCAATTGGGATTGCTTATATTCATGTACAACTTTACAAATCATTTTCTGTGGGTTATAAATTATTTGTAATAAACACATTTACATTATCAGCATTCATTCCTTTTGAAAATAATGATTTACAACATACAATGCCTAAAAATTTAAGTAATGAGACGCATGCCAAGAAGTATATAAAAAAATGAAGCGCCCAAAGCTTCTGTGCAATCTAAAGCTGAGATCAATAATAAACATGATAAGAAGAGGAGCGCTTGTTTAAGTATACATTAACACATTTACGAAGTGCTCTGTTTCACAATAAAATTTTTTAAAAAAAACAGAATTCGGAGTTTTAGGCATATTCGCTAAGGGGTTAAACTCTGACATTGCTGCAACAGTTGGACAACTTTGGTAAGCAAAAATGTACGTGGCTAGCAAGGGAGTTTAAAAAAAAAAACCTGCTGATTGTCTTCCATTTCAGGCATACGACAGCAGGTAGTTCTTGCCATCTTATTTTATGCCTTAGCTTAAGTGCCCCCGAGGACTATAGCAGCACTAGATAACCAGGAGGTGTGGTACTCTAAATTTGTTCGGTATATTCATTCAATAACCAGGGAGGAAACAATCAACAAGAAGGGTAACTCTTACCAGCCGCCGTGGCGAAGTGGTTAGCGTCGCGGACTCCCGGCTGGGAGGTGGTGGGTTCGAATCCCATCAGAAGTCATGTGGGTTTTTCTCTGCCCAGACCGGCTCCTACCCAGAGTTGAGTTTGCATGCTGCGGACTCAGTTGGGAAGACTGGGACCACACAGTCGAGTTTCATCCACTTAATGGATGCGTTTCTGAGAGTGTTGCTCAAATTTCCTGACCACCAACACTGCAGGTGTCTGTATCTCTCGGGCCTGGTTGACGCCGGGATATATTATGAAAGGAAGCGTAGAGTACAGCCCTGTCATGTAGTCTCAGACCGAAATGGAAATCCGTAGCATCATCATAATCATCCTCATTCTCATCGATCAGCATAAAAAAAAGTCTCAAATTCTGTGGCCCTTCATGCCCTGCTCTCATGGTGACCTCAGTTTCGATGTCCTCTCCACGTCTCTGGCCTTGGTTTGGTTCCGTCGGGATCACCGGTATCGGCGAGTCCATGGGGGCTGTCGTTGGACGGACGTGGTGGCGCCCTCCGGAGGGAGAGCTCACTCACGCAGGCTCCGCGACTAAGGAATTATTGTCGTCAGTAGGGGGCTTATTAGGTGGTGTCCTGCGTATGTTAGATCAGAACAGGCGCCACTGAACACCACTGAAGTGACTCGGCGGCAGTGCAGTGTCTCCTCCGGTGGGTTGCCTCTTGACGACTTGACATTGACTGCTCCCTGTGGATTGCCGGGGCCGGGGCTGCGGCGCGGGGCCGACCGGGCCGTGGCTGTGGACAGGTGTCGGAATGAGCGGTGTGGGTGCACTGCCTCTGAGAGCGCAGAGGTTGGGACAGAAAAAAAAAAAAAGGTAACTCTTGCTCCCATGGTCAAATCAATACAGGCCTATAACTCCCAACGAATGCTGCCTTCGATACCGAATGGCCTTGCAGAAATGACAACACTGAGCATACAGAACAAACAAGGACACATCCTCCGAAAACTATGTACCAAGCTTGCCCAAATACCCTGTGCCTGGTACATCTACACAGCAGCAACAACTGGAAAAATGAACAAACACAAGGTAACATTAATTCAAGACTGGTACAGCTCTGTTCGTCTTGATTATACTCAAATAAAACACGCACGAACAGTAACAAATACAAGTAACCTCGGTTTGATTGGTATGAAAGGAAGTCTGAAAGGAGACAGTGAACAGTAAACAATAAACAAGTAGTGTAACTCTTGCTCCCATGGTGAGATAAATAAACGCCCATAACTCCAAACGAATGCTGCCTACGACACCGAATCGCCTTGCAGAAATGACAACACTGAGCACGCAGGACAAACAAGTTATACCCCCCCCCCCCCCCCCCCCCCCCCCCCCCCCCCCCCCCAAAAAAAAAAAGTTTCAAGCTGGCCCATATGCACTGAACTGTGTCACATTCCTGCAGCGCTTCAATAGTTTGGGAGGCGAAAGGCCCTCACGATCCTTAAGTTGAAAGGTAAGGTAATATGGTTGATTTAGCTGCAACGAGTGACATCCCTCTGAACCCATTAGCTCTAACTGTGTGGATATACCGAAGACAAAAATTAATGAAAGGATTCTCAGAGTGCCAGAAAGCTGCCTTCAGAAGATGGCTCAAGGAACCCGAGTATTTTATGTGACACAGCCCAAATGACATTCGCCCACAGCTCGGGTACACAGTCTGGAAGAAGGCACTAAGGGCCAGTTAGCGATTAATTTGAGGTCCTCTAGTTCATTGCCTTATTTACAACGAACATCTCTCTCTCTCTCTCTCTCTCTCTCTCTCTCTCTCTCTCTCTCTCTCTCTCTCTCTCTCTCTCTCACGCAAACACACACACACACACACACACACACACACACACACACACACACACACACACACACACACACACACACACACACACACACACACACACACACACACACACACACACACACACACACGAGCGCGCGGATATGGCTTCTTGCAGGCATATACCTAGTAGGGTAGAAAAACAAACAGTAGATAAAACGACTATGAATTTGCAGTCACCTCCATCACCCACCCACCTTTCTCCCTTCCCTTCTACCTCTTGTCCTGGTTCTCTCCTCCCCACCCCCTTGCCCTGGTCAGATTTTCCTACAGTGAAATCCGCGCTACAAAAATTAAGAGCAACAGAATAGTCGGCCATGTTTTCTTAAAGATACTCCCACAAATCTTGGGGGGTTTGTTTATCTTTATTCTCAACAGAATAGTCGACCATGTTTTCTTAAAGATTCTCCCACAAATCTTGGGGGGGGGGGGGGTTTGTTTTATCTTTATTCTTTTTTGTTTTTGTTCAGTATGATTGCGTTTGTAATAATTAGTCCCCTGGAGCTCAAGT
Source organism: Conus betulinus (assembly GCA_016801955.1). Lineage (NCBI taxonomy): Eukaryota > Metazoa > Mollusca > Gastropoda > Neogastropoda > Conidae > Conus > Conus betulinus. The sequence continues at coordinate 226,782 of JADBJO010001391.1, read as the reverse complement.
CATTATGCTGAACTCTAAACAGTATGTTGTCAGATTAAGAAACATGCCCAGGAGAACTTAATGTGGTGTCCTACTTGTGTCAAGAATGTGACAATAGGTGTGTGGCCACAGAAGAAGTGCTCCACGAAGCCTACTTTGTTTCCAGATGTTAAACATTGATGACCTCCTCCCACGAAATGAGAGCTAAGTCACATTGTTAAAATCCTGAAATAAAAGCATTGTTAGAAAGAAGAGAGAAAGACTTTCAAAACAGGATTATGATTATAAGGGCTTCTGTATGTTTGAAATGAAAAGGTTCATATGATGCACCCTAAAATGACCAAGTGGTATGGAAGCCATGTGGAGGGAAAAGACTTAAAGTTGAGAAAAGAAAATGCACAAGAAACATCAGTTTATCGCAAACTCTTATTCGATTTATATGAAAACGGTGAAATAGATCAAGTTTTAATGGCTTCTGTGCACGCTGCAGCTGACATTTTACCCCAAACTGACCCTCATAAACGTTCGTTAAGTCACTCGACTTCGCTTGTCCCCACTTCTCTATCACTGCGCGGGAGGTGGTCACATGTGCTACTGTTTGTCACTTGCGTTATAAGCATCTTCTTTATCCTTGGTTGACTAGTTGTAGCTTTTGTCTGTATGTATGTCATTGTACTTTTGTTCATCTTTGTTAATCAAAACGTTGCTGTCTGTATGTCACTGTACCTTGTTCATTTCTGTTAATCCAGTCCTCGCTTATGAGAAGATAAGTGATCGCTCGTTCTTCGTTTTCATCGTCCTGAACGTTGTGTTTCTCTTGTCTGAAGAGTTTGTAAAAAGCTTAATTAACACATCCGCCAAACATGTACAAATGAATCACACGACCAAACACGGGGCGTTTCGACCTCTTAGATCTTCTCTTCAGGCAAGATAAACAACACCCAGAACAAAGAAACTGAAGAACGAGCGATCACTTATCTCTTTAAATTCGGCGCAAGATGGGTGTTGAACACAATCGAACCCTCAAACCAGAAAGACCACTGGCAAGTACAAAAAAAAAAAAAAAAAAAAAAAAAAAAAAAGAAGACAAAACCAGTCGAGACACTTCACGCGACAGAAGAAAGAGGGAAAGACAACAACAGAAAGTGACGTCATCAGGCGAAGATCGGCGGCAGAACCAGAGGAACGGCCACAAGAAACAGGACTGTTGTCAGCGTTCCCTCCCGAATGGTGCCAGCCCCACCTGAAAGGAATTCCGTCCGTGAGACGGGTCGTTTTTTAAACAGTTCTAGAAAATAAGACCATAGCCAAGATGATTCGACATACTCCCCTGGCCCTCCGCACCAACCTCTCTCTCCCTCCCTCCCTCCCTCCCTCCCTCCCCCCCCCCCTCTCTCTCTCTCTCTCTCTTTCTATCGGTGTGTGTGTGTGTGTGTGTGTGTGTCTGTGTCTGTGTCTATGTGTCTCTGTCTGGGTGTGTGTGAGTCCGTGTGTGAGCATGTGCGTGCGAGTATGTGTGTGTGTGTGTGGTGATTAAGACTGAATGTATTTTTGGTATAATTTAGGTATGTATGTTATTGAGCGTGTGTGATGATGAAATATAACGTATACTAGCAATAAATTAAGTCCACCCCTACCCCATCCCCTTCTAGTCATTCCAGTTAGAAAACTTATCTATAAAGAATATAACTGAGGGGGAAAAAAAATAAAGATAAACACCAATTGAACTACTCAATAAACATTTACATACAGAATCTAGTGCAAAATAATCATTTAGTAAGCATGGTAAGAGTAATGGTGTCG
>JADBJO010001391.1:215000-220000 GCA_016801955.1 Conus betulinus | reverse complement strand
TCCTGACAAGAAATCATTTTCCGTTCATGAACTTACCGATTTTCAACGGAGAGTTATGCAGAGACATGCTCGCAAAATCTCTTGAGAAAGTATTACACAATTCACTTTTTCATAAACACTGGTAGGTGAACCACGTCAAGTGTAAACGTGAGGGTTTTTATTTCTGTTTCATCTTCCACGCCACCTCAGTGGCATTGCAGCCACACACCGCTCATTCGGGTCCCAGGCCACAGCCACCGCCCCGGCACCGGCAATCCGTAGAGAGAGCAGTCAATGTGGAGCCGACAGGCAAGCCCCTCCCCCCACAGAGGGGGCACTATACTGATGGCGAGTAATTTCGAAGGTGTTCACTGGTGCCTGCTCTGATGCAACATGTGCAGAACGCCACCTTCTAAACCCCTTACTGACGATGATAATTGTTAATAAATCGGGAGCCAGTGACGGGAGCCCCCCCCCCCCCCCCCCTCCCCCCCCCCCCCCCCCCCCCCTCCCCCCCCCCCCCCCCCCCCCCCCCCCCCCCCCCCGCCCGGAGGACGCGGCGACCATGCCCGTCCAACCACAGACCCCATGAATTTGCAGGTGTCTGTAACCCTAACAGAACCTTGTCAAGGAGGAGGAAATCAAAACTTGAGATAGCATGACAGCAGTGAGCGAAAGGGCACAGAAGTTAAGATTTTTGTTCAAGGCTCATCGATGCTGGCAGAGAATTTGAGATTTTTGTTGAAGGCTGATCGATGCCGGCACAGAATTTGAGATTTTTGTTGAAGGCTGATCGATGAGGTTGAGGATGATGACGACGATGATGTCATGGATTTTCCAGTCTAGACAGAGACTGCATGACAGGGCCGTACTCTGCAGTTCCGTTCATAACATATCTCGGCGTCAACCAGGCTCGGTAGATACAGACGCCTGCAGTGTTGGTCAGGAAATTTTGAGCGACTTTCTCGGAGATTCATCCATTAAAGGGATGGAACTCGTCTGTGTGGTCCGAGAGTTTGTAGTTAAGCCCAGAACATGTTCACCTCTGGATAGGAGTTGATCAGGGCAGAAACAAACTCACAACAAAAAAAAAAAAAAAACGGCTCTGCTGGGAATCGAAGTCACACGCCCTCTCTCCCGAGACTCTGCGACGCTTACCACTTCGCCACGGGGGCTGGCTATGTCAACAAGACTGTTATTGTGTTTACATAGCACTAACTCTTACACGGCTGAATATTTTCAATGTGCAATCTCTCTCTCTCTCTCTCTCTCTCTCTCTCTCTCTCTCTCTCTCTCTCTCTCTCTCTCTCTCTCTCTCTCGAGTAGATTACCACGGGAAAGCCTACAGAATGTTATTTGACTTAGATGCACGGAATAAAAGAAATGGGGGTCTCAAATGTTAGATGCAAATTATATACGTATGGTTTTGGTTACGTATGGGAGAACCAAGGTGTTGAAGAAATACGTCAATTTTTGTCTCATTTTAAAGACAGATTGACATTGTGTAGGTGGCAAGAATGGGATTTCCATGTGAATAACAGTGAACGGTTTCAAGTGTATAGAACATTTTGTTCTGTAAACGATGATAAAAATCTATTTGAAGTTGAATTTAGACAGGCATTTAAAATTTGTATTGACAAGGTTTAGACTTGGCGTGTCTGAAATTGCGTGTCACTACTATCGTTACAGATTACATACAGAAAAAGATTTGATTTGTCCATTGTGTAGAAATGCCAAGGAAGATGAAGTTCACTTTCTTTTATGCTGTCCTGCATTAGCTAATGTACGAAAACAGTACATACCTTTGAAATTCTATAAGTATCCAAGCCAGTTTCGATTGAGTTTACTGTTAGCATCTAAGAATGAAAACATTGTCAGAAAATTATCAGTATTCTTATATAAAGCGTTTAAAATACGATCTGTTGCTGTATCTTAAGATCTTGTAATGCATAACATGCACTTATGTCTGTGTGTATAGATACTAAGGAAATGTTGCAATGTTCGAGAATTGAAAAGTGTACCCCTTCAAGAGGGGCAATGGCCTATGCGTGAATAAATTATCCGAATCTCTCTCTCTCTCTCTCTCTCTCTCTCTCTCTCTCTCTCTCTCTCTCTCTCTCTCTCTCACACTCACCACACACACACACACACACACACACACACACACACACACACACACACACACGCACGCACACACACACACACACACACACACACACACACACACACACACACACACACACACACACACACACACACACACACACACACACCGAGGCAGAGACAGACAGACAGACAGACAGACAGACAGACAGACAGACAGGCAGCTTGACTAAGCGTCTGCTTGCAAACTGACAGGCACAGCTGTTCTTGGCCACAGTCTGAAGGGACTTAAACGTCACACGGTCGCTCTCTTCCAACTCGCAGTAGTCTCCCTTGCTCGCCACGCAGTTCACCCAGTGGGCCAAATTCCTGTCTCAACAGAACACAATCAATTTATGTTGGTTCCAGCCCGGCCGACTGCACATTTTCAAGAAGAAAAAAAAAATTCGCACCACAGAAAACAGATACAGATTTCCTAATTTAAAACAATACGCTAAAATTGCTTTCAAACCTTTCTTCATAAATATCTTACAGTTTTCTCCGTATTATCTTAGATCAAATCAAAAAATTATATCACTCTCAATAAGTCAAACAGCAGGTAGATCACAATAACTGTTTACACATTAAAGTCATATGTACAATAGTAATGCATTGATTCGAGATCGATTGCACTCAGAAAATTTTATTTCTTACATTTACACTAATATCTGTGGTAACCATAACACAACACACACACACACACACACACACACAACACACACACACATTGCGGATTCCACTCGAGAATCGTATTTGTTGATTCCCTCTCTTGCGGATTCCACCCGAGAATCGTATTTGTTGATTCTCCCTCTCTCTCTCTCTCTCTCTCTCTCTCTCTCTCTCTGTATACATACACACACACACAATATATATATATATATATATCCAAAAGAAAAAAGACACAAGGACAACAAGCTGTCGTGGTTGTAAATGAAATTTTCGGCTTTATTTGCCTTCGTCAGCACATGACATCCTCCCTGAGTGCCAGCAGGTAAGGTATATATATATATATATATATATATATATATGTGTGTGTGTGTGTGTGTGTGTGTGTGTGTCATTGTAAGAGGTATTGTAAACAAAATGAAGATTAACAGATGCTGGCAATCGTTTCCATCAGGGAAATTATATTTAAAATTTGAAGCTTTCTCGTTATCAATTTTGTTCCTCTTGGAAAAGGTTACCAATTTCTTTTAATCTTTGTATTATTCTGCAATACCTGTCGAAATTATTTTGTTGGAGTGTGGTGCAGGTTCTATTCAAAAATGTTATTTGTGATCTCTCTCTCTCTCTCTCTCTCTCTCTCTCTCTCTCTCTCTCTGCACACACGCACGCACGCACGCGCACACACACACTGCTATACACACACACAGAGAAATATATATATATATATATATATATATATATATGTGTGTGTGTGTGTGTGTGTGTGTGTGTGTGTGTGTGTTTGCGAATGACCATTAATTGGCTTTAAAAAAATCGTCTCTTTCAAAAAGTGGCTACCAAACAGAAAAATATAAACCCCTCTCCAAAAGCATACATGATCCACAGTGGCTTCTGTTGTAGAGGCAGTTGATTATCGCCCCTGGCTGATGTCACCTTTCTTTTTATCCGTTTACAGTGAAAGTTCTCCCTTCCAAGCATCTGGTTACAATCAGCAGTCATGATTCACATCTGTTTCATGGTAATAAAAAAAAACTCGATAGGAAAATGAAAAAAAGGTTTCCAATAGATTAATAGTGTGATCTAAAACAAAGAAAGACTGTAAAGTGTTTAATACACTTTCCTACTCAAAGATAAATGAACAGATAGATAAACAAAAGACATGATTGCCACACTTAAGAAGCCTTTACAACATGAATGCAGGCAGAAAACAGAACATTTCAGACACACAAACAAAAAGGTGAATTCGATTGGAAAGGTTTTAATAGGTAAGAAGGCGGGGGGGGGGGGGGGGGGGGGGGGGGGGGGGGGGGGGGGGGGGGAATGAAGAAAGGAAAAAACAGCAGAAAGCTTCAAGAAAGCCAAAACAGCCAAGACAAAAATACGGATAGCAGTAGTGCTTTAAAGTATATTCGTGAATAATGCTAACAACATGAAATCAAGGGAGAGAATAAAGGAAAGAGGGAGAGAAAGACAAAAAAGAGTGTAGCCATTGTTTCCTAATCATAACAGCATAAATGTAGCATTAGTACCAATACTGAGTTCCAGTCCAAAACTCGAAAGTCTTTCATATATGTTCTACTCTTTTCCTTCGTTCTTTCTCAGAGCAATATCAGTCGAGAGAGCATACCTTCATTACCCCCACTCTCACCCCTAACGAACACACACACACACACACACACACACACACACACACACACACACACACACACACACACACACAGAGAGAGAGAGAGAGAGAGAGAGAGGAGAGAGAGAGAGAGAGGAGAGAGAGAGAGAGAGAGGCGGTTATGAGAGGAGAGAGAGAGAAGAGAGTTCTTATGTCGGTGGTCTTTGAGCCAAGACAGTGGAGTATTCCTCTGCGGATAAACGTGTTAACCAGTGCCTTAGTTGTAGTACCAAAAAAATCATGATGAATGATTTGGATAAATGATCAACGTGATGAGGGTCCACCAACACTACCATGAAAATCAATATCCCTTTACCACCAGTTGCTGTGAGTCCAACTATAGCTGCCATTCCAAGCCCATTCAGTAGGGGAGGGGGAGGGGGGGGGGGGGCGAAAAAATGGATACACATTCAAGAACCAAGAATCTTGGGGAAAAAATTACTATTGTTATCATTATTACTATTATCATTATCATTAGTAGTATTATGATCATCATTATCATTATTTTATCATTACTTATACAGTTCCCCTTCGGTTAGGGACCAAA
>JADBJO010001391.1:205000-207500 GCA_016801955.1 Conus betulinus | reverse complement strand
AAATGTTCAAGCAATATTTTGTCAAGAAGGTTGTTTTGGTTTGTTTTGTTTTTTACACTGGTGCTACACATCAAATCGTTTCTGCACGAATGCATTTTGCTTGAAGATGTGTGTTTGGACGTGGGGACAGCTGGGTAGGGTTTGTCAACACGTAAAGTTCCGCAGGGGGGGGGGGGGGGGGGGGGGGGGGGGGAATCAAGGGGAAAAATAACGTCTGACTTTCCACAGTATACAGAGTTGTCTTTTCTCCGTTTATGGGTCAAACAAACAGATTTGCAGAGTTAAATATTTAGTTTGAAGCACACCCCAGAACTACAATTAGGATGTCGACCATCTGAATTGCAGGAACCCCAGGGAACCTAATTTCACTCTCATGTATTAGCACTTTCTCTCTGGGATTAATCTGTTAAGCTGACTGACGGGGCAAAATCGCTTCAGGTGTGCCTCGAAGCAATATCTGTCCCATGAAAACAGCTGTCACTCCTGCTGCAAGCAAGCTGTGACCCAGATTACCTCCATGTAGAAATTTCGAACATTGTCTATTTGAACGACTGTTCACGATTACGAACCGCAAAGAATTGCACTGAACTCGCCGAATGATCTCTCTCTCTCTCTCTCTCTCTCCTCTCTCTCTCTCTCTCTCTCTCTCTGTATGTATAGACAGATAGATAGTTTGTATATATACACATATATACGCATTATATATGTATATATCATATATGTATATATATATATATATATACATATATATATATATACATAATTCTTGAAAAAAAGGAACACACACACACACACACACACACACACACACACACACACACACACGCACGCACGCATACATACATATACATTCATGCGTGTGTTTGTGCGTGCGCGCGCGCGCGTGTGTGTGTGTGTGTGGTGTGTGTGTGTGTGTGTGTGTGTGTGTGTGTGTGTGTGTGTGTGTCTGATTCATGAATTATAAAGAAAGGAATAAAAGAGACAGAGATGGAGAATAGAGTCGAAGTGTAAAAAGTCTACTTTGTAATTCAGATTTTTCTGTTTAGAATCCCCCCACCCCCCCCACCCCCACCCCATCTTCCATACAACCAAATAACGTTGTCTTTAAAGACATAGAAGTCGTATGGGGAATCTCGTCTGTCTTTCGCCATTGTCTTCTTCCCCGTACACCAAAAATAGTGACGTGTTCTGGCCGGATTAGAATTTCCTTTTGTACACGGATGAATTTGGAACTTTGATCTCGTACCAAGCCTTATCTGATGGCCCAGTGGGGCAGCACCGAATTTCCAATCAGACGTTGTGAGTTTGAGTCCCGCTGATGCTTGACATCCAGATCGCCATTTCATTTTTTCGGCCTTCGCCCATATTAACGTGTTGCTGTCTGGTGGTGTTAGTATTCTGCTAGACAGACCTGCCCCTTCCCTCCCTACCTACTCACCAGACTCACGTATCCCCGTCTGGCATATCACTTTAGGTAAGTGTGGACATTCAATGTGATCATGACGGCTATCACGCATTCCGATTCAGCGATCCGTTTAAAGGGGTTGAGTGTGTGTGTGTGTGTGTGTGTGTGTGTGTGTGTGTGTGTGTGTGTGTGTGTGTGTGTGTGTGTGTGTGTGTGCTTTCATTGCTGAGGACGTTTCATTGACTAGGCAATCAAAAAAAAAAGAAAAGAAAAAAAGAACAGAAAGAAGAGAGGAAATGAAAATTGAAAACAAAGAATTCGAAAACTGATGAGCATCTGAAGGTATACATAGCACCTCATATACGAGAGTCACAAAAAAAGTCCGCGGATGGAGCGTTTCTGTCGCCTCTGGGGTAAGACATGATGGTCACCTTCTCTGTGAACATTTCAATAGGGCTGTAGGCGCTTCGTAATTCTCTCGAACCACTGGACTACAGATCAGCAGAATCACGCCACGTTGTTTCCTGTATATCAGTAACACCTGGGCATCATTGATGCTATGAAATATGTTTCTGCACAGCAGCTTCTTTTCTTTTTTTTTTTTTTTTAACTGGGAGAAGATGAACCAACTCGTGTGGGGTTAGGACAGGAAAACAAGGTGAACTGGTGACAAAAAAGGCTTTACAGAGGTTGAGTCTTTGTCTCAATGACATTGTCAGCAACGTTGCGATAGAGTGCAAGTCCAAACCTCTTTGCCACGACAGGTGATAAATTCAACGTGGGGAGGTATCTTTTTTCCCCGTAATAGTTAGTTCTGGTTACAGCATTGGTGGTCTCCTCTTGTGTATTATTGCTGGAAATGCCACAGACTTAAGGTGCGTCTATGATTTTTTTCCCCATGACTTAAGCTTCCTAGAGACAGCATCCTTTCACCTGAGCTCTCTCTCTCTCTCTCTCTCTCTCTCTCTCTCTCTCTCTCTCTCTCTCTCTCTCTCTCTTTATTTGAAAAACGATAAAGCAGGTTTACCAACTGGTTAAAAGCCTAGAAAGTGAGGTCTTTGTGCGCATGTGTGTGTGTGTGTGTGTGTGTGCGTG
>JADBJO010001391.1:195000-200000 GCA_016801955.1 Conus betulinus | reverse complement strand
CACGGACGCACGGACGCACGCACGCACGCACGCACACACACACACACACACACACACACACACACACACACACACACTCAATATGAAACTAAAGCCAGATTTTGTATGTATGCGGTAAACGTTCTTTTTATTGACTTTGGAAGTGACGAAATGAGAAACGATCAAAATCTTAATTAGAACTAAGAAAAGATAATCGCCTGAACCGAAAAGGAAACAGTGTGCGAAAATAAATCTGACATTAAATCAGTTGAATAGCTCTTGCTTTTCCGTTAAATCAACACTAAAGCAATTTTAGTATATGCTCAGTTAATTGCTTTTAATCTGATTATAAGCAACACAATGTGCTTAAATGTCAGCCAAATACCGTGAATGCAACTACGCATTAACTCAGTTCCTTTGACTCAGGTGAAAAAAAAAAAAACAACCTTAAACATTGACCCCTGTTTCAACCTACTACTGGTGACAGGACTAGTGACAGTAGGACCATAATACTCATACGCATTCTGGTTGTGATATTAATGATGGCTATAATAACAATAACGATGACATTAGTAATGATGATGATGTTGATGATAATGATTATGGTGATGATGGTGATGATGATGGTGATGGTGGTGGTGGTGACAGTAATGATGATAACGATATGATGATAATGATAGTAATAATGGCAGAAGTCAAATAAGCAATAACATTCATTGGTGGAAAGAAATAGACATGAGCAATGAGTTAAGAATGGATAGTGCTATCGGATGATGATAAAAAATGGTAGAGAAACTAATGGTAAAAGTAATGTTAGTAATGGTAACTGTGGAAAGGAATAGAAATGAACGATGTGTAGAAGCTAACGGTGCTACTAGAACAGGGAGAGGGTGGTGATGGCAATAATTATAATGATGACAGTGGTGACAGTGATAATGATAGTAATAACAACAAATACAGTAATGTTAGTAACAATGATAGTGGGTGGAGAGAAACCGAAATGTGCAAACGAATAACAAGCTAATATTACTATTAGAACAAGAAAAAAAAGGGCAGAGGTGGGGGGTTGGGGGTGTCACATACTCACACCTACCAAGACAGTAAATAAAATAGACATTATGTTTGGTTTAAACTGATCTGATGAAGTACATTTGGACAAAGTCTGACCAAAGAAGCAAAATAAGAAAAAACCTCCCATTCGGAAAAAAAAAAAAAAGGGGGGGGGGGGGGGAACAAATACCGAAAAAGGCAAATCAGTCAAGAAAACTGAGGAGGCCGGAATAGCTCAGTGGTTGAACGCCGGACTCGTAATCTAGGTGATCATGGGGTTGCGAGTTCGAATCTCCGCCAGGCCGTTTCGGTACGTGGGGGGGGGGGGGGGGGGGGGGGGGGGATCTGCCCTCGAAGTTTACATTAGTTCTGACTCCATTTCCAACACAGTCCTTCGAATGAGACTATAAACCGAGGTTCCGTGTGTGAACGCACGCATAACATCTTGCACACACGTAAAACCCCATCACCAACTTTCGGAAGAGAAGGCCAGTTTGACCGTTGGTATAGATGACACGTTGCACATAGTATGCACCTTCCTTCCCGAAGTTGGAGTATGGCTGCCTTAATGGCGTGATAAAAAAAAAATACGGTCATACACAAAAAAAAACCTCCACTCCCTTTGTTGGGTAGATGGGATTAATCCTTGCTGTCTATACAGGGAGTGTCCGCAGGAGTATCAGCCTGCGTACACGGGGAAAAAAGACATGCAAGCAGGAAGTCAGACCAGCCTCTAGAGCACCGACTGGAAATAGGTCACTCTTACTCAATCTCTGTTCGTGGGTCTTTTTCACCTGCTGCGGAAACTAAAACTAAGTTAAATACAGACGAATGTCCCCCTCCTCCCTCCCCTCCCCTCCCCCCTTCCCCCACCCTCCTCCTACGATCAGTCTTTCCTTTTTTTTTTTCTTTTTTGTTTCTCATTCTGTCCTACTTTTATTTTCAGTTTGTTCTTTACTTGAAATTTATCCTGGCCTTTTAGGGTTCAACTGAATGGTGCTGTTTGTTTGTTTGCTTGTGTAGGTGTGCTTGCTCATCAAATGTATGGCATCGCATAATGGTGACAAAGAGATGCGCTTGTTCTCCATCATACCTCCAAAAATTGTAAAGATCTCGATGAAGTCAAGTTCCAAAGGTAGAAAAGGCTTGCTTTAACGACATGTAAACATTCTATCTTGGGAGCTGCTTGTAAGACAGAAACCTAGACAAACAGCAAGCACACAAGTTGGGAGGTGTCTGGTTTGGAAACGATCAGCGGTCACACACCTCTCTTGAAATGCAAATACACCGTGGAGTGATCTCTCGCACGTTACACACCAAATGCGAGGTGTGATAGAGGTTTGGTACAGAAAAAACATGTGTTTGAAAATGGGATTTATGATTGTCTTCTGTTGAACCAGGTTCAAAATCTGTAATACGGAAAAACGTTAAATAGTAGTCGACTAGAATCTTTTGTGGAGACCAGTTGTCATGAGCGAAACCCTCTCTGTCATTACGCTGATCACACTTCCACGTATTCTATACAACAAAAGTTGACGTTTTGCATGTGCATTGACAATCTTTGTATTGAGGTACACGGGGCAGGAAATGATAAAGGGTGCTTACCTTTCAGCAATCAGTATATATGGTCACATGAATACACGTAACCATTTAAAAATTACTAATAACTGCAAACAAAGCTTTTGCGCATATGAAACAACTAACAGAGCAAAAGAAGCAAGTGAAGGAATGTGATTTATATGATTAGTAAAAAAAAAAAAGAAAAAGATAACACAAGAAACATAATCTACGTGACGATTGATTCTTTAAATTAACAAGGCAGCAGAGAAACTAGGTGATGGCACGACCACTTGTTGCTTTATTACTAGAAATAGAAACTGAAAACGAGTATTCATTTCTCGTGGTAAATTACAAAAACACAAATGTTTGCCAAGTACGCGAAGAACGCAGCAAACGAAACCTGTAGGGACGTGCTATATTTTGTCAATGCTTAACTACGCATCCAGTCATTTTTTTTGTCACATAAAAGTGCTCCTGTCACAGCGATGCATTGTCAGCATCAAATGAAACAACGAAGACAATTTAGCAGATTAACAATATGGAAATAAAATGTAAGGATGGCAGTAAACTGACAATCGTGGTTGCAAAAGGAAAAAGGGCGGGTCTCCAAACAGTTTGGCATCATCGGGCAAAGAGCAGCGGCAGAACCAGAGCTGCAGTCGCGAGAAGCAGGATTGTTGTCAGTGTTCCTTCTTGGTTGGTGCCAGAGTCACCTGAAAGGGAATCAAGCATGGAATGATCAAGCAAAAAGGCTTTTACTACTGTAGTATGGCTTGGTGATTTCATGGTTCTGTAGATTACTATTTCTTCACAAAATGTAGATGTTGGCCTCTAGCTTTCTTTCTGGGTTGTGACATCGTACATATATGTTAATAGATAGATAGATAGATAGATAGATAGATAGATAGATAGATAGATAGCGAGATAGATAGATAGCGAGATAGATAGATAGGTAGATAGAAGTCATGTATGCGAATGTGTATAAATGTATGTGTTTGTGTGTGTGTGTGTGTGTGTGTGTGTGTGTGTGTGTGTGTGTGTGTGTGTGTGTGTGTGTGTGTGTGTGTGTACGTGTGTGTTTTAAGTGATTGAATATATATTCCTAAAAAAAAGTGTTGACGTTCTTTTCATATTGTTTTCTTAACTGTTAGTACGATTTTCAGTTAATCTGACAATAAATCGGTCTTAGTCTCTCAGTGTGTGTGTGTGTGTGTGTGTGTGTGTGTGTGTGTGTGTGTGTGTGTGTGTGTGTGTGTGTGTATGTGTGTGTGCGTGTGTGTGTGTGTGTGTGTGTGTGTGTGTGTGTGTGTGTGTGAGACCGTCGCTTGAGTCTTAATTCTGACAGTACATCCAAGAGTGTTTAAAAAAAAAAAAAAAGCAAAGTTTTGCACCTGTGCCGCCAGTAAAGTTGTGCTGCTTGTTGTGTCTAATTCGAGCTGCTCTTCCTAGGAAGAACATGCGGCCGCAATACAACGCCACCCACACTGTTCTCTTCGCCAGCAGAGAGTTTGTAAGTTGTTGAACTGTCAGAACGGATCACTGTATACATAATTTTCTCAGGGACGGTTTCCTCTCCGTTGTGGGTTTCTTGACGTGCTCTGGGTGTCAGAAGGACCTCCTCATCGTTCAGGGTGGAATGCCAAGGCTCCTGAAGACGCCAGCGGAATGTCTGCGGCTCCTACTTAAAAGGGAACTACGATGTGAGGGGACAACGCCTGCAAGAATGTGTGGCTGTTAAGGACGTGATCCTTGCTAATACCCTCAGTGAGCATAACGCGTGCTGGCGATGGATATGGCACCACCTAAACGGTCGCTTTGGCAACTGGATAGGTCATGTTCCTATGAAGCACAATGAAAGGGCTGGCATCAATAGAGTAAAACAAGGACATTTTCCAGGAGCAGACCTTTATAGTAGCCACGATCTTTTTGTCATGACGACCTTTATAGTACGGATGTAAAACAGCAGAATGGGGAAAAAAAAAAAAAGTGTTAACTTCAGTCTTGAGAAAACGGAAAGATTCTGATATCATTGATCAAACTTAAGCAATCATAGGAAGAAGAACATTCACCCAACTATGATCGCTTGAAGATGACCTTGAAGCTCCCACAAACAATTTCAGCAACGTGATGACTGAGACTAAAGAAAGGAGTCCTGGAAATGAGCCAATAGGAATGAGCCGACAGACTTCCAAGACATTCACGAGATGTGCGACACCAGAAGGAGCATGACATTGCACAATAAAAAGTCTCCTTGTTTGTCTTGCGTCATCCTATGAGCTCTTTAGTCCTGTGATGTGATATTGAGTGTTATAAAAGTTAGGATTTCTAAAAAAGTAGTTTTCAGATCTTGTGAGTTGTATCCTCAGTTATTGGCTCATATGGGTCATGTCTTTAGGATTTTTTTATTCGTT
>JADBJO010001391.1:180000-182500 GCA_016801955.1 Conus betulinus | reverse complement strand
CTCTCTCTCTCTCTCTCTCTCGCTCGCTCGCTCGCTCGCGCTCGCTCTCTCTGTTTATCCGTCTGTCTGTCTATCTGTCTGTCTCTCTGTCTGTCTGTCTGTCTGTCTGTCTGTCTGTCTGTCTGTCTGTCTCTCTCTCTCTCTCTCTCGCTCGCTCGCTCGCTCTCTCTGTTGTCTGTCTGTCTGTCTGTCTGTCTGTCTGTCTGTCTCTCTCTCTCTCTCTCTCTCTCTCTCTCTCTCTCTCTCTCTCAGAATGCTGAAATTACAAAAGTCTCCCCTAACCCACCCTCAATCTATAATATGCACACTTACCCCAATGTGAAAACCAACAGACCGATCAGTAGCGGCGACATGTTGAAGACTTGAGGACAAAATTATCTCTACCATTTCTTCTGAGATCGTGTAATACCAGCAATGCTAACAGTTGGCACATAGATCAGACTGACAAGCTTCAGCATGGAAAAATGGGCAACTCAAACCACTAATTCTCCTTTTTTCTGGGTGCTTATTCCATGACCCCCGTAACATTTGGCAGTTGTCAAAGACGACAGGTAACAGATCTGTGGAAGAATTAAAAACAAAAAGTAGGTCAAGCAGTGAAGCCGACCAAATCTACCCTCCTGGGTGACTTATATCCCGGGAATAAAGTACCCTAGGTTATTTTAACTCGCGGGGTTGAAACCAGCCTAGCCCTTGTCGTCCTCCTCCGGCCGGAAGAAACTCCCTGAGTACCTTTGTGTCAAACGTTAAAACACTAAGATCAGCAAGTGAATGTTCATCTCGTAAAAGAAAAAAACACACAGATAATGCATGGTGAGTATGAGTCACTTTCAGGGAAAAGATGACAGTGGAAAAAAGTAGGAAGATTTAGGCTGTAAAAAAAACTAAAATACAAAAAAGGGATGAAAAAAAGACGAAAAAAAAAGCAATTGATAAAAAGTGGGATAAAAATGGAGGCTAGAGTCCAAAAAAAAAGCGTGAGTACGCTTCGCTCACCCAACAACCGGTCTGTTTCGCATTTATGTTGCAAGTACGAGTACTGCATACGTTCATCCTTTCTCTGTCTCAGGGCGAGTCAAACTTCAATGTTTATCAAATCAAAGAGAACAATGTTCACAGCTGAATAAAATTCGCTGCTGGTTCTCGCGCTGATGCGGTGAGCAATTACCTACATCCAATCTTCCACGATCACTACATTCATTCATAATAAACAGTTGGTCAAGTCTTCGCCAGTGTGATGTGGCAGAGCTTTGGAAATGGATGACGTTCTCATCGCACTGGTGGGCGGAAATACCTAGAATGTATTGACGACGTACTACAGACAGCTTCCAAGACAAAAAAAAAAATGCCGAGTCCAGCTTTCTCCGAGCAGCCAAGCCACTCACTCTACAATCAGGAACACTGGTGCTGGCCTAGCTGTCAGAGGTCATATGGAAGCTGAGTGCCATCGTAGTCCTGCTACAGGGTGGACACTTCAGGAGACACTGGTTAAAATGACAGAACGCTTCTACTGGAAAGGGGTAAGATATAACAAAGTTCTTACAAAATGCAAGCAAGTGTAGCTACAAACGCAAGGATTGCACGCGAATCCCTGCTCTGTGCTTTGGGCTAGTTGCAAGCAAAGTGGTTCTCTCTCTCTCTCTCTCTCTCTCTCTCTCTCTCTCTCTCTCTCTCTCTCTCTCGTACCTGCAGTGACAAAAAAGGAGATTTATGATCCATGACTTTAAGTTGCAAAGCGAGGCGACTGCAAGTGGAAATCTAAACAATTTGAAAAGTCGTTATAAGGCTCCGCCGTAAAACGTAGACAAACGAATCACAAGACAAAACACGACGCGTTTGAATCATCCTACGTCCATCTTGCCAGACTGGGTAAAGATAAGTGATTGCTGGTTCACTTTCGAAAATTGAGTATTGTGTATCTTACCTGAAGAAGACCTAAAAGATCGAAACGTGTCGTGTTTTGTCTTGTGATTCCTTTGCATACGTTTTTCGGCGAAGCCTTAAATTATTTTTCAAAATCATGACTAAGTTCTTCAGACTTTGGAAATGTGTCCAAACAGTTGCGAACACTTCTTGTTAAAAGCTGTTCTGGTCAGTGTTTTATTTTATGACAAATAAAGATACATTACGGTCATGTTCAAAGGAACGGCTGCATTCATCATTAAGAAGAGTTCTAGAGCCGTTGAAAAAAAAAAAAACATACATGGAGTGACCTTTTCTTGTGTAATTATTTATAGGTTTTAGCGTCAAGTCGACCTTAAAAAGTTGTACCTCTGTCAACTACTTTTAAAAGTTCGGTTTCAAATGAGGCAATAGTTAGATTCGTCTACTTTGAGTGAGTGACAGGACGACGAATGTTAACAAAGCACTGTTGAAGAAGAAGAAGAAAGAAGAAGAAGAAGAAGAAGAAGAAGAAGAAGAAGAAGAAGAAAAAAAAAAAAGAACAAGAACAGAAAAAAACAAGAACAAGAACTACAACGAGATTGAGAAGATCGAGAAC
>JADBJO010001391.1:160000-162500 GCA_016801955.1 Conus betulinus | reverse complement strand
ACGAAGACAGGTGAAGGGTTTGTGCAGGCTGATACTCGCGTCACGATCCATCTGAGAAGGAGGGAGTTTCAAGCTTGTTTCAGCTTCCAGTTGCAGTTTTCAGAATGACACGGCTTGCACAGATTTCTGTTTTCCTGTTTGCTTTAGGTAAGCTGAGTTTGTGTTAACTTTGACCTTTTTTTCCCCTTGCTTAAAAGATTTCCATATTTGTTTCTGTCGTGCACAGAGCGGTTTTTTTGTTCTATGTGTCCCTTTCTTGAGTCGTTTTCGTTTTCTTTTTTTTTTTTTTTTTTTTTTTAATCAAAGTCGGATGAATGTGTGTATTTGTCAAATTTGGTTTGCCTCTCTCTCTCTCTCTCTCTCTCTCTCTCTCTCTCTCTCTCTCTCTCTCTCTCTCTCATGATGATATACTAACATTCACATGATAAAATATTTATCATTCACAGAAAAGTACAATCATGAACACATATGATTGTGATTTCGAAGACAACATGAATTTTGCACTTTGGTTTTACATTATGTGCGTTTACTTTGATACATGTCTTTCGAATGCAGCGCTACTATACATTGCGACTGCTATCTCTCTCTCTCTCTCTCTCTCTCTCTCTCTCTCTCTCTCTCTCTCTCTCTGTGTCTGTCTGTCTGTCTGTCTCTCTCTCTCTGAATCTTTCTCATTCGCGTTGGCTCCCATCCACACACACGTTTCTTTTAGCGTCCTTATCCCTCCATTTTTTGTTGTTGTATGTTTAATTGTTGAATTTTTTGTTTTGTTTTTCGCTATCATTATGAAATGTACTAAGTCTCTTTCACACCACACACACACACACACACACACACACACACACACACACACACACACACAACACGAGTTTTGATCAGAACTTTTTTCTAGCCTATTAATGATGATCGTTGTAAGCGCAAAGGAAATAGCTTTATGCTTTAACATTTACTTGACATCTGCGACACGCAGATGTTGGTAGTGACCATGAACTACTGGTAGCGAAACTGACCCTCAAACTGAGGAAGGTAAAAGTTGGGGACAGTCGGAACGTGCGCTTTGATGTTGCCAAGCTAAAAGATCCAACAACAAAGAAAGAATTATGCGTCGTCCTGAAGAATCGCTTCAGCGTCCTCCAAGATGAATCAGCACTGACCATAGACAGTTTCAACAAGGCTATAACTGAAACAGCAAAAGAGACAATAGGTTACAGGAACAGTGTGAAATCTGAGTGGATAACTGCCAACACATGGAAAACCATCGAGGAGAGGAAACAGATCAAGAAGAAACTGCTAGATGCCAAGTCACCCAGACTAAAGAAAAGAATAGCAGCCGAGCACAGAGGGAAAGACAGAGAGGTGAAGTCGTCTGCAAGGAAACTGGTCAACATCAAGAAACTGGTCAACATCATCCAGTCCCTGTATGAGAGCTTTGAATGTCGCATCATCCACAACAATCAGCTGACGGAACCGTTCAAGGTGGACACCGGAGTGAAAACAAGGCTGCATACTGTCACCGATCCTCTTCTCCCTGACCATCGACTGGTTGATGCGAAAAGTCACCCAGGGAAAGCAACAGGGAATCGGTGGACGTTGACCTCAGTCTTGGAGGACATTGACTACGCGGACGACCTGGGACTGCTGTCACACAAGCATCAGGACGCCCAGCAGAAGACAGAAAGCCTCAGAGTGCTGGAAGACGACCGTCGCCATTGAGAAAAAGCTGGAAGTGTTCCAGAACAAGTGTCTGCGACGTATCCTCAGGATCTTCTGGCCGAACATCATCTCAAACGAAGAACTGAAGACTAGAACAGGAGTCTCCACAATCCACCACTCAGCGCGCGTCGATGGAGATGGCTAGGGTATGTCTGTCGCATGCCACCCAGAACAGTCTGCGACTCCCCAGAACAGCCCTGCGCTGGACCCCCCAAGGTAAAAGAAAACGATGGGACGACCGAAGGAAACCTGGCGCAGGACAATAGAAAAGGAGCTGAAAGACAAAGGACTGACTCAACACAGCTCCCAGAGCAGCCGCAGACACAGACAGATGGAGATCTCTTGCTGTAGCCTCAAGCGCCAGCAGGCACGAAGTGGACTGACCTACCCACCGTAGCATTTACTTGTGTCTTCAGCATGAATTTTGAGTTGTGTTTGTTTTGCATTGGATGATGGTTGATTTGTGCATATGCTTTTCTTCTTCTTCTTCTTCTTCTTCTTCTTCTTCTTCTTCTTCTTCTTGTAGTCGTCGTCATTGTTGTTGATGTCGTTGATATTATTTTTCGTGTTGCTCATGTGTTACTTCCCTTGGTGTTTGATGAATTCTCTCGTGTGCTTTTTCCCTCTGTTGTAGTCGTGTGTGTAGTTCTGGGTGTGGGTTCAAAAATTGTCTGCTTTTGTGTGGCTTTAATGTTTGCGTGGCTTGCGTATTTGTGGAGGAAAGGCCCTCTGGGTCTTTGTGAACTTTAGTTTACATTCGGGTGTTGGTCGGCCAACGATGGGCGGC
>JADBJO010001391.1:155000-157500 GCA_016801955.1 Conus betulinus | reverse complement strand
GTCACCAGCTCTTCCCCCACGATGGAGGCTGCTGCCTGCTGACTACCTTCTCCAGCCATGTCTGTCGTCTTGGCACTACTGTGGTGACACAGCTGGTTGAAACGCCAAAACACTCTGAATGGTCGACTGGTAGTACAAACGGAGAATCTGTGGACTGACACGGAACTGTCGCAGCTTTCTCAGGAAGAAAAGTCTCTGGTTTGCCTCATGCACACACCATCATCTGCATTGACAGACCAGTTTAGTTGTTTGTCGATTAGAGTACCTAAGTACTTGTAATACTCGACTATCTCGACTGGCTCACCATTGATGAGGAGGGGCTCGGTGCTGGGCTTGCTCTTCCTGAAGCCCACGATGATCTCCTTGGTCTTGGACACATTCAGCTCCAGATGATTCGTGCTGCTGCACCAATCAGCCAGTTCATCCCACGGCGTGCCTGTACACTCTTTCGTCGTTCTTGAGGATGAGGCCAGTCAGCGAGGTGTCGTCTGCAAACTTGATCAGCAGAGCAGAATCGTCCTTGCTGCGACAGTGGGCAGAGTACAGAGTGAAGAGAGCAGGAGACAGCACGCAGCCTTGGGGGCGCCACTATGTTGGGGGTCACAGGGTCGGAGAAAGCGTGCCCAACTCGGACTCGTTACGCTTCTCCGAGTCAGAAAGCTGAAGATCCAGCTGATGAGGACCGGGTTGACATTGCAGTGGAGAAGCTTGGTGACAAGAAGGTGGGGTTGGATCGTGTTAAAAGCACTGCTGAAGTCGATGAAGAGAACCCTGCGTATGAGGCAGACTTCTCGAGGCGCGTGTAGACATTGTGGAGGAGGGTGAGGGGTGGCATCTTCAATATTCCGGTTGCGGGGATAAACAAACTGAAGAGAATCCTGATGCTCCTCTGTCTCCAACCTCAGCAGACGAAGGATGATCTTCTCAGCGCATTTAAAAGAGGACAGAAGTGAGCGCTACTGGCCTGTAGTTGTTCATGGTGACTGGAGAACGTTTCTTGGCAACAGGCACGATGGTTGATGATTTCCAAATGGCTGGGATGGAACCTTCGTCAACGGACCTCTGGAAGAGCTCGCAGTAGACCAGAGCTAGAGCGTCACGGCATTCCCGCAGGAGCCTACCAGTGATGTTGTCAGGGCCTGCAACACTGCGCACTTTGATCTTCTTGAAGGATTTCCTGACTTCATCGACTGAGATGGTGATTGGATGCACAGTTCGACTTGTCACCTCCTGCATGGCCCGCTGTTGCTCTTCACTGAAGTCCCAGCGGTCAAGCCTGGCATAGAAGGTGTTCAGCTCTCTGGCCAGCTTGGCTTCATCACTGGTCTGGAGAGGGACTTTCTGCTGCTTGTGGCCGGTGATTGTCCCAGTGTCTCTCCAGTACTGCCTGGTGTTGCCCTCCCGGAAGCTGGACTCCATCCTGGATGTAAAGAGGCGTTTTGTCCTCCCTGATCTGTCCTTGGAGCTGTTTTGGGGCTGCCTTCTCCTCATCCCTGTCACCTCTCAGCAACGCGTCTCTGTTCTTGTGCAAGATTTCCTTCAGACCCGGGTCACCCACGGCTCGTTATTGGGGTAGATCTTGCATGTATTGGTCTCGAGGACGGTGTCTTCACAGGAGATGTAGGATGAGATGGCGTCGGCAGTCACGTCGAAGCTTGGAATGGAGAAGACTGTCCAGAAAAAAGCATCTACTTTCAAACCCAGATTTCCTCTTCTTTCTATTCGCTCACCTTTCTTAGCCTGTGTCTACCCAGCCTCGCCCCCCCCCTCCCCTCTTTTTGTGAGTGAGTGTGTGTGTGTGTGTGTGTGTGTGTGTGTGTGTGTGTGTGTGTGTGTGTGTGTGGTGTGTGTGTGTGTGTGTGTGTGTGTTAGTGTGTGTGTGTGTGTGTGTGTGTGTTGTGTTGTGTGTGTTTTAAGTCTTGTCACTTCAAATTTGTTGAAACAATTCCTGTGTCCTCAGTTTTCATAACACTTGAAAAAGACTCTAAGAGTCGAAACGTTGTGTATTGTTTTTGTTTCCTCTTGACCCCCCTTTTGTTTCGGTCTTTACCACCAATCTTCAAGTTATATAGTTGTCCAGTCTGTTGTTTCAAAGCAGTCACACAAAACTTCTGCTGACTCGCTTGCCCATTTCTTCACAAGCTTCACAGCCGGCTTCTCTCGTTTGAGACATTGACGGTAGGTGGACACCAGCTGCGCCATGTTGTGTGAACTTCTGTCGAGGCCAGGGAGTGGTCTGCAGCTGTAGGCTTTGGGAATGTTGCCGCAGCAGACGTCAAGGATGTTTCCTTGATGGGTAGCGCACGTCAGTACTGCTCAAAGTGGGGGGAGCGAACGCTTCAGTTTGCAGTGGTTGAAATCCCGTAAGAGGAAACAAGGAGCATCGGGTGACTGTGATCCCAGTTTGTGAAACACTTCTTCCAACTTTGAACTGGCAGCTTTTGCGTCTGCCCTAGGGTGGATGTACACAACGCTGACAAACAGCTGATTGAATTCTCTT
>JADBJO010001391.1:137500-140000 GCA_016801955.1 Conus betulinus | reverse complement strand
TATGTTTGGAGTTTATATTCTTTTTGACTATAATCAGAGTAAAAGAAAACAAAGGCACCAACGTTAAGGAGAAGATTGTAAACAATGACCAGAATATGCCATTCTCATGATAGATGCAAAAGCAGCTTCTAATATTGAACAATCAAGTTAAAGCAGCTGATTGTTTTGTATAAGCAGGCACTGAAATTTCCTTTTTTTTTTTTTTTTTTTTTTTTTTTGTTTGTTGTTTTTGTTTTGTTTTGGTGGTCATACTTCTAAAAATGAGAGTTCGCGCACACATGGCTCTTTTCAGATGAAATAGTGTATCACAAAGATCTGCCATTGTTTTCACTGTGTATGTGTGTCAGAAAAAAAGACGTTTTTTTGTAACCTTTGTCAGAAAAAAAAACGATTTGTAACCTTTTTTGTAACCTTGGTGTACTCTTTTAATACTGACAGACACCGTGCAGATTTGTTGTTGTCTTAACTTTGTTTCTGTCAGATCTAGACCACGTGCTTCTATTGCTGAACATGCATCCGACGGCGATGATGGCCAAAATGGCCGTTCTCTTCAACTCGTACAAATATTATGTCATCAAAGGTACTCAGTGTTTAAAACTCCCTCTCATGTATCGTTAAATTCAGACATGATGTACCACTAAACTTGGAATTTAAATTACGTCTAAATTCTATTGAAAAAAATGCAGATGAAAAACATTTGCTTTTTCATGACTGTGTTATTGATTTACATTTCAAAAGAAGCAGTTGGTTTTGTTGTTATACGACGATTACCAACAGGCAATTCACGAGATGTGTATTAGGAATAATAAGAATTTGTTTTTCATGATAAAAACAGTATCTGCTGTAAAAGTCAGGTAGGTGTAGCCAACATTTGCTACATAAAACGAGTAATTTCCCCTTCCGCAATGAGTCGGCAATTCAAGGGAGATAATTGTGGTTGTTTTCTTATGCTAATAAGATCGTTCTGAATTTGCTGTGCGTACAAACAGCCAGCGCAGCTCGCATCACAAGCAGAGATCAATGCTTATAATTTCAGATCCTGTTTTTCTAATGCTGCCAGTTTCACCTTATCGCTATCATCATCAGTTCATACTGCCGCGTACTTTTCTTTCAGTCTGTCTGTCTGTCCTGTGTGTCTGTCTGTCTGTCTGTCTGTCTGTGTCTGTCTGTCTCTCTCTCTCTCTCTCTCTCTCTCTCTCTCTCTCTCTCTCTCTCTCTCTCGCATCACTCCAATGAAAAAGCCTCAACATTGAGATACGACTTCAAATCAGTTGAAATGTACGCACTTTTCGGTCTTCTACCATTCTGTGTTCACAGCGCTCGACATTCTTAGGAGGGCAATTTTTCTCTTTTTATCCAACCCATGGCAAGAGCCAGTGGAGAATGTCGAGAAATGGAGCAAAGAATAGACAAAGTGGAACCACCGCACCGAGATAGTATCTAGGGAGGAAAACAGACTGGGGGGAGGGGTGGGGATGGGAGGTGTTTCCACACATCAGCCCAACAAAGGAAGCACGCCCCTTCACCTTCCTCCACTCACCCCCTCCCCCTTCCCCCCTTCGCCTGTTTGGAGTCAGTAGGCAAACCGGTTCTTGCACGCACTGTGCCAAAGACAGAACGTGAACAACTGCAACACCAACAATAGCAGAACACTGAAAAAAAAGAAGCGCGTTTACATTTCAAAGACAGTTCACTGATCACATATCCGTCTTTTTTTATTTCTAGTACTTAAAATCTTAATCTTGGAACGTGAGGCTATCACTTATTATGAGAAGGACACTCTACAGGCACTCAAAAGCGACATATGCTACATGGATGCAGCCCCTATCTCCTCCACCCCCCTACCGCACACCTGTGAATCCTCCTGGGAACTATGAGCTGACTTCAGGATCTGTGCAGTCTGCGATTCCTCTAGGATGAGGTGTACTGTGATCGGTAAATATGATCGTTTGTAGTCCTGAAAGTCCCCGAGGCTTACTCTGCTGTCATCAATAAACGTGATTCCTCGTAGTCCTGTGTGAATCTGCAAAGGTGACGTCTTCTGTCATCAATAAACATGATCTCTCGGTGTCCTGTGACTCTTCAAAGGTCACGTCTTCTGTCATCAATAAACATGATCTCTCGGTGTCCTGTGACTCTTCAAAGGTCACGTCTTCTGTCATCAATAAAACATGATCTCTCGGTGTCCTGTGACTCTTCAAAGGTGACGTGTGCTGTCATTAAAAAAATATGTTCCCCTGTAAGTCCTTTGAGTCCTCCAGGATGACGTGTGATGATTTCCTGCAGTCCAGCGAATCGTGTTAGGGTGGCGATGCTCGTCATCAAGCATCACGACCCACTGTCGCTCTCAATAATGTGTATACCTGTTCTGTTGACCATAACGAAACCTCTCTCTCTGCACAACCGCTGTGGAACGCACGTCACAAAATCGTTCCCACTGAAACGCGCAATTGTTTTCCCCGGGAAACGAACAATGCATTGTCAAACAGCGCGGCAGGAA
>JADBJO010001391.1:130000-135000 GCA_016801955.1 Conus betulinus | reverse complement strand
ACCACACAGAACTGGTGCCAGCTACCACAGGCGCGTACTAAGGAACTATTATACAGTAACTTTCATTGTCGCAGAAATCACGTTGGTTTTTAAACCAAAAGGGGGCATTGATAGCCAAACTATGAAAGTTTCAGTCCATCAATATTCTTTCCACAAACGTGCTTAAATAAAAAGCGTAAATACTACGACATTATTTTTTTTTCTTTTAGAAACTGTGATCAGTTGTACTAGTACATATTATTTTTCAGGAAATTGTGATCAGTTGCCCTCAGTGTTTTATACATTTGTAAGAAAAAAAATATGCATGTTAAATGATATGTCATGCAAGTATCAATAGATATAATTATGTTAAATGATACAAGGATAAGTCCACTTGAAGCAATTCTTACTAGCGAGAGAGGCAAATCCACCTAAATATGGCACACAGATGGGCAACACACAAAACAGCTTTGCCAAATACAGCAAAGTAGCATCAAAATTTATCATGTATGGTGAATCTGAAAATTGACGCTGCGTGACAGCATCAAGAGCCTTACCTGTTCTTAAAATGAAATTACCACCATCATACCAATACACTATTTTCTTTCTTTTCTTTTTTGCCCCAATCTGTGACCCAGAAAATCAAGCTGATAAACGTGGAAATCCAATGAACGCATTAATTAAGAAGCATGAACATGTGTAATGTCAAAATGAGCTTATTAAGAATATTTGGGGCAGGCCTGTGCTAAAATGCAGACACGAAAGGCAGTCAGTAAACGAAAGGGGAAGAAAGAGCGTCCTTCACTATTTTGTTAGGAACTAGGTCTTGTTGATTCACTCACTCTACACCAGCCCTTTTCACCTCTGAAAGGAAAAAGACATAAAGCACAGCAGCCTCCCTTCTATTTCTCCGTCACTCTTTTTTTTTCTCCCTACTTCCCTCCCCTACGTCCTTTATTCATCTTTTTCGTTCCCTAACTTGTATCTGTCCTCGGTTTTTTAACCACAGCTCAAAGTTTTTCGATCATCGATTTCATTACCAATATATTACGGTAACAAACTGGTTATGCTTCATATTCCAAAAAAGATCGAGGACTCAACGAAGCCAAGCTTTTAAGTTCAGGCAGGCTTGTCTAAATGTATGCTTACACATTTTTGTGGAGAGATGCGTGGACAATAAAAAAAATCCCTGACCAACCACAGAAGCTGGAAGCTGTACGATAGAAGGCTATCAGAAGTATTGCCTCGCATGAAATACATGTGTGGCTGAGGTCAGTAATACTATACACGGCAAACGCATGTATGCTGCACACCTGTTTTGTAAAAGGCAAATTCAACTGTGCTGACTTCTAAACAAGCGGTATTGTCTGCTATAAATGAAATTCATTATGTCCAAAACGCTAAAGGATGGTACACAGGGCCCGTTTCCTGTCGGGTGCAGACACTGTTATGAAAAAATGTGTGTTCCAGACCAAAAGAAAAAGAGAAATATTGCATGCGTAATATGGTTATTAAGATACATGGAATAGAAACTTTTGACGGTGCTTCTGTTGAACCAACAAGAAAAATCTGGTCATATCAACAAATAACATTTGCTCAATGACCTTTCAACGTTGTCCCATGTGAGAGAGCGACCTTACCACAAAAGATCACTGTTTTAATCAGATACATCAACGAGACAAAGCTGAGAGAAACAGACCAACAACTCAGTGAAATGAATTCAAAGGACGGCTATCAAATAAATCATCGTTCTGCAGGAAGTAAAAGGCGAGTATCCGAAGAATCATCAAGCGAAGATCAGCGGCAGAATCAGAGCAGCAGTTGTAAGAAACAAGACCGTTGTCAGCGTTGTTACTTGGATGGTGCCAGAGCTACCTGAAATAGAAATGGATGGATTCCACCATGACATTGGAAGATGATATGATTAATTAGTGATCTATTGTGGCTTATTCACTAAATGATTCTTAAGCTCACTACGCGTTGTGGTATTTCTTGATAAAACTTACACGCAGCCGACAGTTCTTTTTTTTTTTTTAGGTCGTGAGGTCGTGAATAATTTCAACGTTCTCCCTCCTCTCTCTCTCTCTCTCTCTCATACACATATGCATGTACACACAAACGCGCGCGCGCGCGCGTGTGTGTGTGTGTGTGTGTGTGTATGTATGTATGTGTGTGTGTGTGTGTGTGTGTGTGTGTGTATGCATGTGTGTGTGTTTTTGTGTGTGTGTATGTGTGAGACACAGAGAGAGAGAGTGAGCGTGTGTATGTGTGTGTGTATGTGTGTGTGTGTGTGCGCGCGCGCGCGCGCGTGCGTGCACGTATGTGTATATGCATAACTCTGTGTATACGTGTGTGTGTGTGTGTGTGTGTGTGTGTGTACGCGCGCGTGCACGTGTGTGTTTCTGTGTGTGTGTGTGTGTTTGGAAGAAGGGGGGAGGCGGATGGATGCGCATGCCGGCGTCTCTATGTTCAGGGTGTATATGTTGAATGGGGCAGGGTCATAGCAAGCTTTTATCATGGGTGCGTGAGTGCATGCGCTGTTAACTACTCACAGTGAGTCTTGACGTCTTCCAAGACCTCTGTGAATTTGTCGACATCATCCACACAGGAGCCGTCCTCAAGAGCGCAGCCGAACAGTTCGATGATAAGACTGGGTTCAGACACACACACACAATGATCTGTTAAGGCAGAACTGGGTTAGACATGGACAGTAACATGCAACCTTGAATGACCATTCATGAACGAACAACAGAAATACACAGGGCCCATATCTTAGTTGGTTTGTCATTTTTGAGGGCACACACACACACACACACAAACACTCAAACTCTCTCTCTCACACACACACATATATATATATATATATATATACATACATACTTACACCCTCTAGACGCCTTGTTGAATCTGCACACACACACACACCTAGGACCTGTTTTTTTTTGCTAAAGTTTTGATAGTTCTACGAGAAAACAGGTATATTCGTATGACTTGAGACAGTTCCAAAGCTGCCTCAGGGTTTTCATACTGATCCAATGAATTTCAAAATCAACACACTGAACTGCAGTTTTTTTAAACAATGAAGAAAAGCGATTTCCTAATGTGTAGGTCGAAAATGGGTGTGTTTTAAAACGAAACAAAGCATGCATTCTTTTGTGTCTGCAAATAGCATATAACACCTGATCATATTTTCTCATGTAACGTGTAAAAAAATGTATTCCAGCTCTCTCAAAAGATAATTCACAAGAACATTTTAAAGTCAAAAATGCACCTGTAAAACAGTTCCCTAAGTAATTAGAGTGACACATCGTAGAGCGCAAATCCTTGTCAACGTCGAATAGATTTACAAACATCCAGGTTCTCACTAAATTCTAATGCACCAACAGTGGGGTGTTTCTTGTAACGTGGGAGATGAAACATGCAGTTAGTAGGTGGAATCTTCTTCTTCTTCTTTCTTCTTCTTCTTTTTTTTTCATTATTATTATTATTATTGTTGTTGTTGTTGTTGTTGTTGTTGTTGTTAGTATTGTTGTTGTTATTATTATTATATTATTATTATTATTATTATTATTATTAGCAAGTTAGTTCCGACTGTAAACAAAATGATCTTTTTTTTTTCCGATAGGGGGAGTAATAGTAGGTACTGGCGGAAACAGTTACTTCCCATTTACCATTTTTAGTAGGACGGGGGCAATAGCACTAATGAATAGTAAGTAATACCTTACAATAGCGACTCACTGCTCTGTCCATTTGCCATTCGCAAAAACAAACTGCTCATTTGGTACCGCTTCCTTATTCCTCCCCATCCCCACCCCCGTCCCAGACCCAGCAGCTATGGACAAATCCCTCTCCCCCCGTCCCCCTCGGCCCCCACCTTCCCATGCTCTCACTTCCTTAAAAAGCAGTAAGCACAGCACACAACATAGATCAGGGGATTCGTCGAACAGATACGCCTTAAGTAAGGCTGTTTTTTTTTAAAATTGGATTGAGATGAGATATTGGGCAGATTGGACGCTAGCGTGTTACAGACTCGTGTTCAGAGAAACTAAACCTGCATCCTCCAATAGTCTTCGTTTTATGTGTTGTAGAAATCTCAAGAACTGGAAGAATGATACACGAATGATACATGCTAGGCGACATGGCGAATACAATGGAAGTGACCTCGTAATATGGAAAAGTGAACACTGCAATGTCATTCTCCCATCTGCATTTTACAGTGAGCCAGTGAAGTTCCTTCAAAAGCAGCGTTATGTGTTTACATTTTTCTTTTTTTCAGTACGAGTCTTGCTGCAAAGTCGAAAGTCTTAGGTGCCTGTGCGTTGCTGTTCCTTCTTCCTGTGGATCACCACTCCGCGCTCTGTGACAATTCCCTTCAACAGACACTCCACCCCTACTGTCCTTGTTGTCCCTGGAGGATTTCCAGACGCGATCAGGTTGGAGATAATGGGGGTGTACACTACTCTCCATCTTTAGGCGGTTCTTTTGAATGTCTTTCGTTTTCGGAACCAGAGCCACGTTAAAGATAAGATCAGGATAAAGTTAACACGTAGAGCCAGTCCCCTGAATTTGTAAGTCTGTTACGACGAAGAATAAAACTCTTGTTCCCGTACACTACAGTGGACGTATGCCGCTGAACGAAACGAGCTTGTTCTGATTTTTCACTGAATCGATCAGCCAGAGAATTGATCGACTCTGGCAAGGAGTGAAAAGTCCGTACTTTCGAAAGATAATTCACCAACTAATTTTCATACCACTATCACAACGGTCTGAAAATAATACTCTGTAGATCACATTATTCAATCGAATTCTAAATTCCTTTTCTATCTCTCACTGGCATCGCTTCGCTCTATCCTCCTCACATGGATTATTTCTAGATCATCAAACTGAAACTGTGCCGAAGACCAGCCAATCAATAGCCACGGAGTTTTTTTTTTTTTTTTTTTTTTTTTAGAATATTCAAGCTTAACGACATACTGTAGCCAATCAAAATGCATGAAACTTTCTAAGTCGCATCCGTAGGA
>JADBJO010001391.1:117500-120000 GCA_016801955.1 Conus betulinus | reverse complement strand
CGCTGCTGAAGGAGATTACGTTCGAATCTCACCCATGTTGACGCCTGTATCAAAACTTCCGACACAGCTCATGAACATCAGAGGACTGAATCGGGCGACTTTAATCACAAAACACGATTTCTTCTGAGTGACGTTGTTCTCTAAACTTGAATAACCTGAGTGCCGGCATACATGTACGCCTGTTCGACCCCTAGGAGATCATATATATTTAAGTTTCTTTTGTCAAGCTGTAAAGGTAGTTAACCAAGTGTCTCCTGCACACAGAATTTATTCTGTTATATTCGCGGGGATTGACGTTAATATAGTTTCCGTTCGACGTTTGCTCATGCTGTCCCTGGTCATTTTCTGTAAATTAGATTTCTGCATTTAGAAAATGGAAACAAAGTCGTTATACTCTGTTGATGGAGATGAGCATGGAAGCAGGACAAAGACCATTCAGGCTAGAGTATCTTTAATCAAGATGCAAAGCATATAAAAACGTACTCGCAGTTCGGTGGTAAAAATGTTGTATGCAAGAGAAAAGAAAAAAAAAAAAAATGTTGCTCTCCCTGGAGGGGAATAGAACTCCCGTCTCCCGCCTGATAGGCGGGGATACTAACCGCTATACTACCGAGGAGCTTACCAAGTTTGGTTACACATAAAATTATAAACCGTTATTGCAAGAAGGGAAACAATTTGAAGTTAGTGGAAGAAAAGGCTCGCCTGCGCGGTGGTTATTTCACTAATCGGACTTGATTTTTTAAAATTATCATTTATAGCCGTTAGTAACGGCCGTTCTGATAAAAACAAAACATTGGGCATCATCCCTGAACGATAATGAACATACCTACAAATTTTCAGAAAGATCGGCCCAGACATTTTGTCTGGAGCGAGTGGAACACATTTTGACCACGGACAGACACACAGACAACATTTTTTTTCGTTTCCATTGGTAAAGTACTCCCTGTTCTTTAAGAACTGGGAGTACAAAAGAGTGAGAGAAATGTGTATCAACTGCTCTAAGTTTAAACTTGCTTTGCTTTCTGGTTTGTGTGTTGTGAATCTCGTCAACTGTTCCCAGTCGACAAATATGTTTTGTAAACGCATAACAACAACCGGATGGAAATGAATTGCCTTTAGGCTAGGACATTTAAAAAAATACACAGATGTTTTACTGTTGAGTTTTTGTTTGTTTGTTTGTTTGTTTGTTTGTTTGTTTAAAGAGTAAAGTTCAGCTTTTGAGCTATTGCGCCCACAATTTGTTTTAATTTTGAAATATGAAAAAGAACATTTCTCTATAAGAGGCGTTGTTATTTTGTAACACCCGTTTTCGTTTCTTTTCTCCATTTTTTTCAACACCTGAAACTTTTTTTTTTTTGCTTTTTTCTTTTTTTTTTTTTTTTTTAGAACGAGCTTCATTTCTTTGGCAGCGTTTTTTCTATGATGACCATACCTTTGTTACTAAGAAACAGTAACCAAATCTTGGATCAGAAGAAATTTGTAAATTACAAAACAACATACTGGACTGGTACACCCATCTTGTTCTTGAAGTGCTGAGGTCCAAGAATCCCCCTCTTATTTATTGCCACCCCTGCCCCACTGAGCACATACTTTATATTTTGCACACTTACCGAAAGTGAGGACCAAAAGACCGAGCAGTACCACCATCATGTTGAAGATGGAAGACAAAGTATTCTTGGCTGTTTCCGTGGTCTTGCAACACTGGCAGCGTTTACAACCAGAGCGGAGATCGCACTGGTAAAAAGCAGCATGGATGACCGGCGAAACCAAACGCATCAGACCTTTTATTTGGTATTGGTTCAATAACGTCATTAATATGACAGACAGTGCGTTGCCTGTGACGACAAGCAACAAACATGTGGCAAGGAAGAGTGTAGATCAAGTTACTCGATCAGATAATGTATGTATTTGCTTTGTTGAGGTACTGGGGGGTGCGGTTGGAGGTTAAGTTAAGGGGGGGTGGGGGTCCGGTCGTTTTCTCTCTCTCTCTCTCTCTCTCTCTCTCTCTCTCTCTCTCTCTCTCTCTCTCTCTCACACACACACACACACACACACACACACACACACACACACACACACACACACACACGGCAATATAATTATGCATAATTTATGCCCTGGAGAGGATCATGGAAAATTGAGAAATGGTGGTAAAGGACGACCCAGGAAAAAATTTTGCAATCACCTCTGACACCGTAGAATGTCGAATTCGGGCAACATTTTGCAATGCTGTAAAACAGCATGAGCCGCAAGGTGGTCCACCGTCTAAGGACAGCGAGGAGTGTGTGTGTGGGGGGGGGGGGGGGGGGGTGTTAATGGGGCACAAGTTGACGCTCTTTGCAACAAATTGTGGCAAGATAACCCATATTGTGGTTTAAAAAAATGTTGAATTATTTATATACCCGTTCAATTTGTCGACACACTTTTACACACACAAAAAAAAATGTTTTGCTTTAATTTTGACACGCCAGTTGTATATTTATTTCTTTTCTTAACAGGA
>JADBJO010001391.1:100000-112500 GCA_016801955.1 Conus betulinus | reverse complement strand
TTTTGTCACAATCAAGTAAACATTCTCGTGAAGAACGCAATGCAGGTACGCTTTTTGACCTCAACACCCACGTCTCCATTGCAGGATTGTTTCTGTGCAGTCCACATTTAGTCGACGACATCAGCTTGTAGAAAAGCACCCAAGTTCAACCCTAAGAAGAAACCGCCAGACAGATGAAAACGCCAAGTATACGACGTATGTGGATGAAAGTAAGCTCAAAGAAAACAAACTCATAGCCAAACAGTTCCGTATGCAGCAGTCAATGACAAGCCACACGGGCAGCCACTGGAGACCGATTTCAAGCGCCTATTAAAGCTAGCTCTGAACAAGAAGGCCTGCTCAACAGACGAGGTCCAAACGAGGCGTAGTCTGGCTGTGTCCGCGATGACAAGATTCAGCAATATCTGCACCACCAGCATGTCCGCTTCCCACAGATGATAGAATTCTGCAGGTCACTGGTGATGTCCATCAACTCTGTAAGTTGCTGGTGATGCTCATCAACTCTATAAGTCACTGATAATATAGATCAGCCCCATAAATCACTTGTGATGCACATCAAACTTTGTAAGTCACTGGTGATATCCATTAACTCTAAAAGTCGCTGGCGATGTATAGCGTCATTGGTAATATCCATCAACTGTGCTCGTCACTGATGATCTTTTATCAACCCTACAAATTACTGGCCATATCCATAAACTTCAGAAGTCACTGGTATCACCCAGAATTCACTGGTGATATTCATCACCTCTTTAAGTCATAGGAGATATCCATCATTTTTACTTGTCAATGGTAATATCCATGTACTCTGTGAAGAAATGGTGACATACATCAATTCTATAAGTCATCGGTAATCTCAATATAAAAAAACAATGGATTGCTGCAAAAAGTTGAACATGAACGTTTGCATTCAAGAAATAATCTGAAAATAAATAATAACCTGAAACAAATTTTTAGGAGGGGAAGAGCAAAGCAAGGAAAAGGAAAATCCAACACCGAGACAAAACATTCAATTAGAACAAACTATTTGTGCCAGGGCAGGCTGTAGGCCAAGACCTCTTTAAGATTGTAACATATTTGAGATTTTAAGTCACTACAGTAGGTATTTATAACATATTTGAGATTTTAAGTCACTACAGTTGGTAAGCTCATTGGAGGCAGACTATACACTAGTGTAGCAGATGAAGGAGAAAGAATGCTGGACATATGGTGGAAAAGACACATCATTCATAAGATGGAGGAGGTTTATTAGCGGATAAATCTGTTAGACATGCGAATAAAATCACCAACTGTAATCAACATTGCAGAGTTTTCAGTGCAGGTTTTGTCTTGGTCACCACATAACAAAATTTTAGCATCTGCTTTTATGTCATTAGGCAGTAACGCTATTGTCTGAGTTCGAGCTAACTGGAAGAGTGGGCAGTGCAACAAAAAGTGATTGGCGTCTTCAACAGGATAACCACAGTTACATGCTGCACTGTTTGACAGGTGTCGTTTAAATAAGTCACTGTTCAAGTCACTCTCATTTCCAGTCTCAGTTTGCAAATTATTATTTCAGATTGTCTGTCTTGCAAAATAATAAAGAAGGAACAACTGTATCTGTATTACTAAGGTAACGCTTAACAAAACTAAGAGAATCAGACTGCTTAATGTTATCA
The DNA here is from genome assembly GCA_016801955.1 of Conus betulinus. Classification (NCBI taxonomy): domain Eukaryota; kingdom Metazoa; phylum Mollusca; class Gastropoda; order Neogastropoda; family Conidae; genus Conus; species Conus betulinus. The sequence goes on along the minus strand of JADBJO010001391.1, from coordinate 110,845 downwards.
GGAAGACTGTTCCAAAGAATAGTAGTGGAAGGAAAGAATGATAATTTATACAGTTCCAGTCTGCACCTTGGTACTTGTCTTTCCTGGGGATTTCGTCTGTGATAAGGATTGATTGAAGCAACTAGAGGAGGAAGACGTTCAACTAAATACATTGGCACAGTGCCATTAACAATTTTGAAATACAATATGAGTTTATGACGACGACGTCTTTCTTTTTAAGGGACGTTAGTCCTGATTCATTATATAGTTTTTGATGATTAGTACCACGAACTGAACCAGTGATTGTCCTATAGCGTCCAAATTGAGGTTTTCAAGATCATCGCTTTGTTTATTTGTACAGTTGTCCCAAATAACATCTGAGAAGTCAAAATGAGGTAGAATAAAATGATTTATACATAGTAAGAAGAGATTTACGACTCAATCTATACTTGTATGTCCGAAGACATGCAATAAGGACACGGCACTTGGATAAAATAGATTTGATATGGAGGTCCCATTTACAGTTACTTTGTATCATTACACCTAAATGCTTATGGGAGTCTGATTCCTGTAATATCACATCACTGAATTTCAAGGGCTGTGTTTGGGGTATTGTGTGATTGGAAATTGTTAATAATTTAGTTTTGGATTGGTTGAATTCTACTTTCCAAGCAGAAGCCCACTTTCTTATTTTGTCAAGATCTGAGTTTAAAATTTCTGTCCTGAGTTGGGTATTATCTAACGCCAGATATATGCTAGTATCATCTGCAAATAATTTGATAATCGATTCAATATCATGTGCAATATCATTTATGTAGACAAGGAATAGAAGTGGTCCAAGAACAGAACCCTGCGGAACACCTGCTGATATTGGAAGGTAGGACGATTTACTCCCTTTTAGAACAACAGCCTGGGGCCGATGTCTTAGATAGTCAGTAAACCATTCGAGAAGTTGTCCACGGATACCCAAAGCTGACAGTTTATGTAATAATGCTTGGTGCCACACTTTATCGAAGCTTTAGATATGTCAAAAAAAAAAAAATTGCTTGTGCAGTTGTTTTAGCTTCTAAAAATTTGCAAAAGTCATCGTATATACTCAGAAGTTGAAAGACAGTCGAGTCATGTGGAATAAACCCAGACTGAGCAGTTGCCAAAAGATTGTTATCTGTGAGGTATTTGAAAACATGTTTTTGAACACATTTCTCCAGCACTTTGCCTACACAGCTCAAGAGCGAAATGGGGCGGTAATTTCCACGCTTATTTCTGTCTCCTTTTTTGAATATTGGAGTTACATGGGCTAGTTTCCATACAGATGGAAACCTACATTCTGTTAATGAACGGTTAAACAAAAAAGTCAATGGTTCACAGATAGCATCTGCAGCAGCTACTAACACTTTGTTGTGGACTAAATCAGGCCCTACTGCTTTTTTACAGTCAAGACTTTTCAATATTTCCAATACTATATTTGTGGAAAGAGTCAACTGGTCTATGGACCCGTTGAGTTCATTTAATCCAGGAATCTCAGCTCCACCATCCACCGAACACTGCGCAGCAAAGTATGTATTGAATACAGTTGCTTTGTCTTTAATGGAGTAGTAAACTACACCATTTTCTTCTATTGGGGGAATATCGTCTTGAGGCATTCCTTTGGTTGAAATGAATGTTTTTGCTAGTTTCCATCAGTCCTTTGATCCAAAACCGCAAGGAGAAGAAATACGACTATCAAGCTCAAGCGCGTACTCAGCCTTTCTTAATCTGATTTTGTCTGTAAGGTCATTACGGATTCGACGAAATAATGCCCATGTCCAACCAAAATTCAAGGATTTGGCTAATCTGTGAATAATCATCAGTTCTGTAATTCACTGGCAATATTCATTAACTGTATGAGTCGCCGGTTGCATCCATTAACTGTAAGAGTCCCTGGTGACATTTATTGCCTGGGCCACTGAAGATATTCATGAACTCTATGAGTCACTATGTACACCTTTAACCCCATAAGTCACTGGCGACATCCAACAACTTCGTTAGTTGTTGGGGATACCCGTCAACAGTTTAAGTCACTGGTGATGCCCGTCTTGCTAAGTGGATGTGTGACCAGCACACTGAGAGCTGGTGTCTTGCGAAAAATCCAGGCATTGGATAAAAAACTGGCTCGGGTGCGTCACGCAAGGAAACGTTCGACAAATGACTGATTCAGCCTGAAAGCCAACACATACTCTAACAGCCAAGAAACGTTCCTCTCAGTTAACAAACGCCGTCCGCTTGGGGAAGGGTGAGTTGAACGGGTGAGTTGATCGGCTTCACGGTTTATCTCTCAGGGATTAAAAAATATCCTCGGCAGTAAGCAGCTGTGAGCGTCGTCTGTTGTCAGGTGGACTTAGGCGCTGGTAGGCTTGGGTGAGATCTGACTCTGGGTTCTGATGAAGGCCGCTCAGCGTTGTCTTTGTCTCTCGGACAGAAGCCTCATTCTAGTTCTTCGCTCGTGGTTTAGTCGAAGTGTTTCTTCCTTCTTTACAAGCCGTATCAGATGGTGATCGTTTCCCTTCGCCACGGCCGGCTTGAGGACCACCCGATGGCCGTTGACAGAGATCATCAGTGACCTATAACCATGAAGGATATCACCTCTGCCATGTGAAGCCGACGCAGGATTGAATTAGACAGCCGTCGCGAAGTCACTGCCAAATCCTCGTGCACTGTGAGCAGTGAGGGACAATTCCACTACTTCTTACCCCTCTTCTCTATTTCTCCCACGCTTTCCTTCCGGAAGGAGCCCCACGATAGCTACGATGAAGTCGCAGAGTGGCAGCGCCTTGTCGTCGAACTGCTCCACAGCTTCAAGAGAGGTCCCCCGATGACACAGGCTAGACCTGTCGTCTCTGCTGGGGCGAGGAAGAAAGACTGTGCCGCCCTACGCCGGTCTGCCACCTAGGCGTCTTCCGCTAGTAATGCCGCCTCCCAGCGGAATGATGATGATGATGATGATGATGATGATGATGATGATGATGATGTTAAATTTCCGGAAGCAGTTCTTATGTTTCGCTGATGACTTCATGCACAAGATTATGCTCTGCGCAGATTCCAGGCTGAGCGTTCGAGAGTCAGACCAAAGGGAAAGCAGAGTGTGTACCTGTGAATTCTTCTTTATGTGTTTAAATGTAAATGTTTGTGTTCTTGAGTGGTACGCGCATATATGCATGTAGCCTACACACTGACGTGCGCATTGCTTTCATTCTCACCTGTGCTTGGACAGACGTCCCTGACGTTTTCCCGCTGTTGTTCAAGGGCGTGGATTTTGCTGGGCTCTAGTTTACACTCGTCGGCATTGGTGATGGCGCAGGTCATGATCTGCTCAAACAGGCTGCAGTGGGGGGCGGGGGGGGGGGGGGGGGGGGACCACTGTGATGGTTAAAGTCCATGAAACAAAACCTGCCAGTCTTTGATGTATAACAAAGAAGACAGGTGATGGATGGATGTGTGTGTGTGTGTGGGGGGGGGGGGGGGGGGGGGGGGGGGGGGGGCTGCGGAACAGGTTAATGGATCAGTAGGAAAGGGGGAAGGTGGTAAGTGGTGTCCATTGATATGATATTGGATCAAATCAGTTGAAGTGGCGTTGAACGCCACAAAACTGAGGTGAACGCCACAAAACTGACTCGGCAGCTAAAGTGCTAAGAGTCCTCCGAGGAGTGGTTTCATGGCTTCATGACTCGACTTTTAGTCTTTTAACCCTTCAGTGGAATGCTGACACTGAGACTGTACATACAGATCCTGTGTGTGGCTATCCATAAGAGGAGAGATCGATGTGAACAGACGTTAAAGCACAGCCACTGAAAATGGCCAGGGTTCGATGCAGCAGTAGGGGGCAAAAAGACAATGAAGAAAAAAGAGCGGGGGAGGGGGGGGGGGGGGATCAAACAGACCTACTACACACGATGTGGCATGACTTGCGATGAACACTTTTGTACAGAAAAAATTTCCTTTTATTGTATAACAAAGAAAAAAAAAGTGTACTGACACAAGACATTTGAGAAGTTCAAAGAGAATGGTGGCAACGTTGAGAGAGAGACAGACGAACAGACAAAGACAGACGAACAGACAGACATAGACATAGAGATGGTCAGACAGACACAGAGGCAGAGACACAGAGGGACAGACAGACAGACAGAGAGAGACAGACAGACAGGCAGGCAGTGTCGACGTTGAGCTGCAGTACGTGTGACTTACTTGGGAAAACATCATAGCAGTCAGCTAGACTGAAATGTTTTGGAAAGGGACACACACACACACACACACACACACACACACACACACACACACACACACACACACACACACGCGTGCGTGCGTGCGTGCGTGCGTGCGTGCGCCTAAATCATTTTGATATTTAAAAGCGCCTGTGTGTTGTGTGTGTGTGTGTGTGTGTGTGTGTGTGTGTGTGTGTGTGTGTGTGTGTGTGTGTGTGTTGTTTTGTCGTTGTTGTTGTTGTTGTTGTTGTTGTTTGAGTAAGTTGTGGAAACAATGAAGATCGTCAGAAACAGAATGCACGGGTGAATCTTCAGCCAGAAGTGTACGGACAAAACAGAAATGTTTTCATGTGTACAGTTTTTTTATTATTATGATATCACGTTGGTCCTGTCATATTCTTGTTGTATTGCCCCTGAAGTGACGCGTGTAGAGTGAAACAACAGAAAGGGAAGACACTCCCTCGAAAATCTAGACGACAGCGAGAGATGGGAAACACCATGAGAAGAAAGAGGAATTTTTCAAGAAACAGACAAAGACTGTCTCCGAAACTGAGGAGAAAGAAACAAAGAAGCTCTGAGAAGACGTGAAAGTACAAAAAAACATAGTGCCCAAAGCAAATCAAGAGGGAGAAGGAGTAAAAACAAACAAAAACAACCACCCCCCCTAGACTGCTTCTTCAGAAAACCCTTCCAGTTCGTCAGGAAACGGTCTGAGCGGCTAAGCTCATGGACACTCACGGTTCCAGAAACACCCTTGAGTAACATCCTAGGAAATACATGTTCCGATCATCAGGACCAAGCACCACTTGAAATCCAGGGCTTGGTGCGACATGCGGTACCAGAGAGAAAGATATAAATTCAGTTTAATGAAATGCTTACCTGTCCAACCCCACTTGGGTGGAACATCGCCACACGTCGAGATTTAAAAAGAAAAAAAAAAAAAAAACGTATTAGGAAAGGGAGAGCAAACCTCACCTCTAATCCACGAAGTCAATCCGAGTGATCGCCCTTAGTGAGTTCACAACATTACGCCCTGATCGAATGAGATCAGTTGTCACCCCTTTTTCAGGCCGGCAAGCAGGGAGAGGGGATGGCGACCTAGTCTATGGACAGGGTAAGTATTTCGCAACACTACTTTTAGTAGCAAAATTCTTCTTCTTCATACTTACCTTCCAAACAAATGCCTGAATAACGAAGGTGTCTCAGCAAAATTCTCCAACCAAATGCTCAGCGCCTCGGCGCCAGAGGCCCAGATGGCCTTCAAAGGTCTCTTAAATAGACTGGAAGCTTTAAGCATAGTCTCAGCTTTCCCCAAAAGCTCCGTACCAAACAACAAACCAAATTAAGAAAATGAAGCAGCCCCAGAATCAGGAAAAAGAGAAGACCCCACAATATCAAAACACAAACGCTTTGGACATAAGCAATAATGAGGGCATCAGGCTTCCAAATCAAAGTCGTCGCCCCTCAAGTTTGAGCATGGGGTTTGTAGGCGCGTCAGCCTATGATAACATGAAACTGTAAAAACAATTTCTGGTAAGAACAGGACCATAACGCCAAAGAGAGTGGAAGAAGTAAGGAAAAAGAGTTGTAGGTGGATCCCAACTCAGAACAAATGTCCAATTGCTAACATGTTCCAACTTTGAAAAAAAAAAATGTCCAACGGGGAGGAAGATGGGGAATTTTTCTCTCTGAAGACTTTCTGCAGTCAAGTTCACCAGAAAATTTCTTTCTGTTTGTTTATTTCTATGAAGTAATGTCTTCTAGATTTTAACAGCCTTGAAAATCTTCTGCTGCTGCACTGACAGATCGAGACGAAAGACTGGGACAGTGACTTACCTGCACAGAAACTTGTTTTCACCGTGTCTTTGGTGTACATGTCCCAAACTTGGACCATGCTGAATTTGGAGTTTGACTCCTCCATGAGGCAAGCGACGAAGAAGGCCTTGCAGTAATCCGCAGCCCCCCTAGCATGAGCGGTGAGAAAACTAAGAAAAAAAGACGATGAATTTTAGGACACTGGTCAGAAAAAAAGCGAAGACACACACTGCTTTGTTTGATTCAAAAACCTAGTACGCTGCTAAAACGATATTAGTGCTGTTGTTATTATGATTTGATTACGACGACGACGACGACGATGATGATGATTATGATGATAATGATGATGATGATGATGATGATGATGATGAATTATCAAAGGAAAACTTCTATAGCACATACACATATACTACCACGTGCCATGAAATTAAGTAATAATACAAACAAACAAAAAATTTTTCTGAATGTTACACAGTCCACGATATTCCTCACATTTGCGATAGAATTATTGTCCAGTTAAGACTAACACTATTTCAAAAAAAAAAAATATATATATATATATAATATAAAAAGGGTAATATCGATAGGCACTGACAAAAATTTTAAAATGAATTAATTATGTAATAGATAACCACACAAAATAAGCAAATAAACACATGATCAAATCAACTAATAATGTTCACGGTTCAGCCAACAACGGTGTCCTTTTCATGGCGGAAAGCGAGCTACACACTGAACAATACACCAGTCAAAATGTCAAGAGTTTAAAAAAATATATCAAGCGCTGAAACCAAGAGATCTGATTTTAAAGTATATGACCAATCTAATCTGAGTCAGTTCAAACGAAAACCATACCATCAGTTGACAAACTTCGTTTTATGTTCAATAACAAGTATCAAAGAATCCCGAACAAATAAAAATGTATTTTTGTGTGGAACTCCCCCCCCCCTCCTCCCCTCCGTCCTCTTTAACACCCTCCGTCATCCACCTCTACAACCTTTCTGAAGTCTAAAGAATCGGCCGTGAATACGTTTAAGAAGCATACCGATAAAATATCTGTTCGCCCTTCTAACTCATACAACGTTGCAATCTAAAAAAAAGTCTACATCACTGAAATGATTGGCAGATTAAGTAGCTGGAAGAAACACCAGGGGAGAGGTTGACAGCACGAGGTGTTCAGCGAAATAGCCCCGCTCAAACCAGTGTTTCGGTCGTAGAGGTGTTCAGAGAGATAGCCCCACTCAAACAAATATTTCAGTCCTGAACTCCTTCATTGTAAAGGAGCCGAGCCGCTTTCAGGTCATGATTCCCAGATTCCCTTTTGCTCTCAGAATTATTGGCTCTGCCAGGATGTAGATCTTCATTTACTGGATGGTTGGATGTGTCAGAGCATTGTCGTTTTTTTTTTTTTTTTTTTTTTTTTCACCTACATCGCAGTTGCACACCTGTTTTAAGTTGGGAAATATAAGCTTTATAAAGTTCACTTTTGTTCGTGCTCAACTAGATCAGCTGGAGCTCTTTCCTGTTGCTTCGTGGCTTCAGTATATAGAAGATTTGTAACGTATTCTTTCAGTGTATGTTTTTGCCCCAGTGTACTGCTCAGTCAGTCATATGCACATTGTTTAGAAGTGGCTGGAATGAATTTTCCTCTTTTTAATCTCTGTTCTCATTCATTATGTTTGCTTTTAGACATTTTAATTTCTGTCTTTGTTTTTCCCCACACATCATCTCAATGAATGTTTGAATCTCTGTCTGTCTGTCTGTCTGTTTGTCTGTCTCTGTCTCTCTCTCTCTCTCTCTCTCTCCCTCCCATTCTCTCTCTCTCTCTCTCTCTCTCTCTCTCTCCAACAGTATCTCCTAATCAACTCTGACTTGAAAACCAGTCTTGCAAAATGAAATAGAACGTTGAATATGAGAGAGAGTGAGTGAGTGAGAGAGGTGGTGGTGAGAGAGAGAGAGATGTGGGGTGGGAGAGAGAGAGAGAGAGAAGGAGTGAGAGAGAGGTGGTGTGTGTGTGTGTGTGTGTGTGAGAGAGAGAGAGAGAGAGAGAGAGAGAGAGAGAGAGGGGGGCGGGTGAGAGATGGGGGAGAGAGAGAGAAGGGGCAGTTAAGAAAGGAGTCAGGAGAGAAAGGGGAGGTAAGGAATGGGAGGGAGAAACAGCGAGTCAGAGAGAGAAAAAGCTACCTGGACAGCTCTCACTGGACACGGTCTTCACTTGCTGGAAGGTGACACCATTACACTCTTCCAGCTGACAGTCTGATTCAGACACACACGAGATCTGGTGTTCAAGAAACCTGTCACCAGACATTGAACAAGATGCATAAACCAGCCAATAACGTCTTTTCCTCGTCTACATATGATTCGAATCAACAATTTAGGAAGAAGAAAAAAAAAATTGGAAATGAGAAAAAACATCGTTTCAGAACCGTACATAACATGCAGGCATTGCAGAAAACGTTTCTTAAATCTAGGTCAACAATAACATTAACAAACAAAATAATCAAGGAAGTTACGGTGGACAAACGAGGTCTTAAAATGACCTGCACAGCAGACGTGTATCCACATATCTAATTTATACATTTCAGTTTTATATGAAAGCATGCACCCCCCCCCCCCCCATCACCTTCCCCCCCCCCCCCCCAGGTCAAAGGTATTCAACTGTCAGAGTAAGAGTGTACCACGGAAGGAGGGGTGAAGCAGATATCAATGGATGCTCAGAGGTGGAGGGAGGAAGAGATGAGGAAATGAGTCTAATGATTTGAAATCATGTTTTCTACATGCTCATGAAATAAAAGGTGTAAAGTTAAAATGGTTTCAGTATAACATATTGCATAGATGCCTGGCACAAATGTTATGTTAAAGGAGGTGGGAGCTGTTGACAGTGACAAATGTAGGTTTTGTGGTACTCACAAAGACAGTATTGACCTCAAGCGCTGGATGTGTACATACATACGACATTTTTGGGACGCACTCACGAGTGTAATGAAAGAGAAATGTACAGATGCTGAAATCATACGATTGTCCGAGTCTTTGGTTTTGCTGGGATGTGACAAGACAATAATCACTGATTCGGTTTTCTGTTTCATGACACTGTAAGCAAAGCAATGTGTGTGTGTGTGTGTGTGTGTGTGTGTGTGTGTGTGTGTGTGTGTGTGTGTGTGTGTGTGTAAGGAATTCTGTTTTACTTCTCGTCACACATATAGGTGATTGCAGACGTTTAAATAACATAGTGCTTACAATTTTAGACTATTATCATAAAAAAGAGAAGAGACGAAGTGGTTACATAGAACAAAAATAAAGGATAGATGAATTATAGGACAGTAACTTTGAAAAATTAGAGAAAAATAACTAAAGTAATCTAACTTACGACTATGATTATAAAATGTTCCTTAATGGACTTTGCACAAAAGATTACTCGTCAATTTAACAAGAGAAACAACTGGCGACGAATCTAAAAAGTCAAACACATTTACATGCCCAGTACAGTGTCAGCACTTGGTATAACACCGTTCAAAAAGGGTTTCATTAGTTCACAATCAAAAACCACATGTTGAACTGAAAGATCCCCACGACATAGCTCAGTTGGTAGAGCGCCTGACTCGTAATCGTGGTGATCCTGGGGTTGCGGGTTCGAACCTCCGCCGGGGCGTTTCGGTACAGGGGGATTTTTCCCTCGGAGTTAACATTGGTTCTGACTCTCCATTTCCCATACAGTCCTTCGAATGAGACTATAAACCGAGGTTCCGTGTGTGAACGCACGCATAACATCTTGCACACACGTAAAATCCCATCACCAACATTCGGAAGAGTAGGCCAGTTTGGCCGTTGGTATGGATGACACGTTACACATAGCATGCACCCTGAGTGAGAAATGGAAAGAATGAAGGAAGTAAGGAAAATGAGTGATCGATATTGAACGATACTGACTGGATGACACGGGAAACGACTGAATAAAGCGCCAGCTGGCAGCTCTTCAGTCGGCACTACCCAGGGTGGGCAGCCCGTTGTGTAAACGAGTGTGGATTGTAAAGCGCTTAGAGTTTGGTCTCTAGCCGAGAATAGGCGCTATATAAGTATTCATAATTATTATTATTATTATTATTACTTAACAGTCTGGCAATACTTGGTTCGTAGGGAATTACATAAAAGTCTAGAAGTCAGGTTTGAAACCAGTCGGCTAATCGACACAAAGTTTGACAGTTTGCTGACGAGGTTTTGATGAGGAACTGTATTGACACAAGAAATCTTTCTCGAGTATATGACTAATTTCCTTGTATGACAAAGGACAATCAACTTTAATACTACCTAATATATTCTTTGCTCCCATTTTTGCTGCTCTGTCTGCTTGATCGTAAAAAACGAAGGCGGTGTGCGATGGAACCCAAGAAAACACAACATTAGTACCTTTCATGTGTAAAGACAGTGCAACATGTACCTAATCTCAAATAATAATTCCTATCTCTGTGTATTTTCAAAACAATGCAAACTTTTTAATACTGACTGTGAATCAACATAAAACAGGATATTAGATATTGAGACTGGCAAGGAAATTAAATAATGTAATGCCATCAGGACAGCAACTAGTTCAGCTGTAAATAATATGATTTTTCAGCTTTGAAATCTGAAATCTGAAATCGTGTGTGTTTGTGTGTGTGTGTGTGTGTGTGTGTGTGTGTGTGTGTGTGTGTGTGTGTGTGTGTGTGTGTGTGTGTGTAAAATACAAGGGTGCCATCCTCGAACAACAGTCTTTCCAAAGAAATTGATTTTTCGGTATAAAATTGAAAAATATAATGCCTCTATAAATTCAAAT
>JADBJO010001391.1:90000-95000 GCA_016801955.1 Conus betulinus | reverse complement strand
AGAGGAGAGGTGAAAAAAAGATATGGGTGATAGTGATTTAAACACACACACACACCACACACACACACACACACACACACACACACACACACACACACACACGAAGGCAAAGAGTGAGGGGGTGAAGGGGGGGGGGGGGGGTCGGGAGTCGGGGGTTAGGAATTTGGATGGAGTAATAAACAGAACGATACAGTTAGTTACCAGGACAACTGTCAATGGCCATTTTCTCCACTTGCGGAAAGGTGACCCCGTTAGTCTCTTCACGCTGACAGCGTGATTCAGACACGCACTTGATCATGTTTCCCAGCCGCCTGTCATGAAACATTTCATCGGACGTATGTACCAGCCTAACATGTCGTTTGTTCCTCTGCATACTTTAAATCAAAATCATGGTAATCAGTGTGATAGCCCCTGAAAAAAATAATATTGGTCTTTACCTGAAAACATGTGTATCAAAAGTGCAATATGGCTGCTCAAAAGTGAGTGGGAAAAAAAATCACTTTCAAAATTACACTGATATTTGTTACTGAATCCATACATAAGGCGTTTGCAAAACAAAAAAAAATGTTTAGTAGCCATGTACATATAAATGGAGGAGCACAGAAAACATTTCTTATTCCAGATAAAAATTCAACATAAACCAAAGAAGTCAATGAAAGTTGACATTTGTTAGAAGATGATGCGCACAGCAACCTTAGAACTCCTTAGCGGTTTTGTTCTTTTAAATTCTAATCGAAGCATTTTGCTTGTATTTAAAAAAAACATAATCATTAGATAATGATGTGGATCAGCCAGGAAGGAGGAAGAAGAATCCAACGGATTTGAGGCGGAACAAGAAGATAGGGTGTGGGGGGGGCGGGGGCAAAATTCTGAAGATATTCTTTACGCACTTGCATGTTTGTCCATCGTCCTTTGCCATTCTGTCCCTGCAGTCCTTGAGATCGTCGAGGCAAGACTGGGTGCCCCCCACACTCCTGCTGCACCTAGCCACAAAATTCGTGGGATAACCTGTACAACTTTCTTGCAGCTGCTCAAATACTTATAACGTACATTCAAATTGAATTACATACGTTATGTTGAAGTGGCGTGTTTGTTAGCCGGGCCCCATACATATGCTATTTCTGAGTGGCTGTCTTCTCAGTGTGGCGCTGTACGTACACTGTCTCTGAGTGGCATGTTTGTTAGCGCCTCAACCATCATTTATATATCAGCCAGTCGGGCCTGTGCTCCTGGGAGCAGTCACAACAGAACATCTCTTACAGATGCACCCATAGCACGGGATCCTTAGGCCTCAGACCTTGGCAGTGCAGACATAAAGATCAAGGAAGTTCTGTGGCAGCCTAAGAGACATGTGGCAAACTGCAGCGTCCACGCGCCAGATGTTCGCGTTTCTGATTAAGAGTGTTTGAGAAGAAAGAAAGAAGAAAGAAAGAAAGAGGAGGAGGAGAGGAGGAGGAGGAGGCAGAGGAGGATGGTGAAGAAGAACATGAACAAGAATAACAACAACCACCAGAACCCGAACAACAGGAACAGAAAAAAGAACAAGAGGAGGAGGAGGAGGAGGAGGAGGAGGAGAAGAAGAAGAGAAGAAGAAGAAGAAGAAGAAGAAGAAGAAGAAAGAAGAAGAAGAAAAAACGAAGAGTGGCATGCCTGTCCTAAAAGATCGATCCTTACAAACTCTCTCTGCAAATGAGTTGTTTGATGGCGGAGCCCCATACTTAAACATGCTACCTACCTACCTCTGAATGGTATGCATTATAGCATGGCTACATATACAGTATCATATTAATCAGCGTGAACCCATCCTTACATATCCCGTCTCTAAAACGGCATACCTGTCATCCTCACATGTACTGTCTCTAATTGACATGCCTCTTCGCGAGGCTATATCCTTACATACACTGTCTCCAAGTACTGTACTGATTAGCATGGCTCTGTCTGTATTTATATATGCAGTTTCTACGTGGCATGGTTTTTTAGTGTGGTTCCATCTATACTCACGCTATTCTTAATGGTATTGTTGTTGACGGGCTCCATCCTTAATCACGCTGTCTCTAAGTGGCATACTCGTCACTGTGGCTTAGTCCTTACAAATTGTGTTTCTAAGTGGTCACATTCTTACGTATCATGAAGGGGCATGCTTGTTAGCGCGGGTCCATCTGTCAATGCTATCTACTAATGGCAAACTTGCTAGTGTGGCTCCATCCATACATATGTGTGGTGCGCTTGTTGCTGTGGCTTGATTCATATGTAAGCTGTTTTTTCTAGCGATGTACATATGCTGTTGATAAGTGGCAGGTTGTGAGCCTGGATCCATTCATGCATACACAGTTTCTAAGTGGCATACCTGTTAATGAGGTTCCATTCGTATGCAAGTTGTCTCTAAGAGACATCTTGTCAGTATTGCCCAATTCATGTGCATCCTGCTTTATCGTGACAAGTTTGATAGATGTACACTGTCTCGTGGGGCATATTTGTGTGTCGGCATGGATCCAAGCGTACATACCACACCTTGGAGTGGCATGCTAAATGGCATGGCTCTATCCGTACATAAGCTGCCGAGAAGTGGCAGGTTTATCTGTCTGGCTCCATCCATACGCACAATAACTCAGAGACACCCATTGATCAGTGTGGCTACAAGAGTAGGCTTATCTCCATCCATGCATATACTGTTTCTAAATTGCATACCTAGTAGCATAGCTCCATCCATGCATATACTGTTTCTAAATTGCATACCTAGTAGCATAGCTCCATCCATGCATATACTGTTTCTAAATTGTATACCTAGCAGCATAGCTCCATCCGTACATACTGTTTCTACGTTGCATGCTCCGTAGCATAGTTCCACCCATGCATACTCTACGTTGCATGCTTACCAGCATAGCTCCATCCCTACGTACACCGTTTCTAAGTTGTATGCCTAGTAGCATAGCTCCATCAACACGTACGCTGTTTCTAAGTTGTATGCCTGGTAACATAGCTCCATCAACGCGTACGCTGTTTCTAAGTTGTATGTCTAGTAACATAGCTCCATCCACACGTACGCTGTTTCTAAGTTGTATGCCTAGTAGCATAGCTCCATCAACACGTACGCTGTTTCTAAGTTGTATGCCTAGTAGCATAGCTCCATCCACACGTACGCTGTTTCTAAGTTGTATGCCTAGTAGCATAGCTCCATCAACACATACGCTGTTTCTCAGCTGCATGCTTAGTAGCCTAACTCCATACATACACATATGCAGTTTCTAAGTTGTATCTTAGTAGCATAGCTCCATACATACATACGCTGTTTCTAAGTTGTATCTTAGTAACATAGCTCCATCCACAACATACGCTGTTTCTAAGTTGTATGCTCTTTAGCATAGCTCCATCCAGACACAGGCTGTTTCTAAGTTGTATCTTAGTGGCATAGCTTCGTCCATACATACGCTGTTTCTAAGTTGTGTGCTTAGTAGCATAGCTCCATCCACACATATGCTGTTTCTGAGTTGCATGCTTTGTAGCATAGCTCCATCCATCCACACATATGCTGTTTCTGAGTTGCATGCTCAATACCATAGCTCCATCCACACATACGCTGTTTCTGAGTTGCATGCTTTGTAGCTTAGCTCCATCCACACATACGCTGTTTCTGAGTTGCATGCTTTGTAGCTTAGCTCCATCCACACATACGCTGTTTCTGAGTTGCATGCTTTGTAGCTTAGCTCCATCCACACATACGCTGTTTCTGAGTTGCATGCTTTGTAGCATAGCTCCATCCACACATACGCTGTTTCTGAGTCGCATGCTTGTAGCTTAGCTCCATCCACACATACACTGTTTCTGAGTTGCATGCTCAATACCATAGCTTCATCCACACATACGCTGTTTCTGAGTTGCATGCTCAATACCATAGCTCCATCCACACATACGCTGTTTCTGAGTTGCATGCTCAATACCATAGCTCCATCCACACATACGCTGTTTCTGAGTCGCATGCTTTGTAGCTTAGCTCCATTCATACATACGCTGTTTCTGAGTTGCATGCTTTGTAGCATAGCTCCATCCACACATACGCTGTTTCTGAGTCGCATGCTTTGTAGCTTAGCTCCATCCACACATACACTGTTTCTGAGTTGCATGCTCAATACCATAGCTCCATCCACACATACGCTGTTTCTGAGTTTGCTCAGTGTGACTCATAGCTCCATCCACACATACGCTGTTTCTGAGTTGCATGCTCAATACCATAGCTCCATCCACACACACATACGCTGTTTCTGAGTCGCATGCTTTGTAGCTTAGCTCCATTCATACGTACGCTGTTTCTGAGTTGCAGGCTAAGTGGTATAGCCCTGTCCATACATACACTGTTTCTAAGTTGTATGCTTGCTTAGTAGCATAGCTCCACATATACATACGTTGTTTCTAACCTGCATGCTAAGTAGCATGGTCCCATCCATACATATCCTGTCTGTCTGAGACGAATAGTAGCGCGTTTTAATACACACGTACGTCTGTCTCTGCCATGCTCGACAGCATGGCTTTATCCATACACACACGCCATCTGTAACTGACATGCCTGGTGCCATGGCTCCATCCATACACGCACTGTCTTTAGGTGTCACGTTTGTCAGTGTGGCCCAATCCACACACACCACCGTATGAGCCATGATTGTCAGTGTGGCCCCCATCTATACATGTACCGTCTGTGTGTCACGCTTGTCAGTATCCTTCATCCATAAACACACTGTTGTAAAGTGACAGATTTGTCCGTGTGGCTCCGTCAATACACATACTCTCTGTAAGTGACATGTTTGGCCATGTGGCTCTGTCACACACACACACACACACACACACACACACACACACACACACACACACACACACACACACACGCGCGCGCGCGCGCACGCGCGCGCGCGCA
Organism: Conus betulinus; assembly: GCA_016801955.1. Taxonomy (NCBI): domain Eukaryota; kingdom Metazoa; phylum Mollusca; class Gastropoda; order Neogastropoda; family Conidae; genus Conus; species Conus betulinus. The sequence goes on along the minus strand of JADBJO010001391.1, from coordinate 90,094 downwards.
CGCACACACACACGCATGCACACACACACGCACACACACACGCACGCACACACACACACACTACTCTCTAAGTGTCATGCTTGTTGTATAGTTC
>JADBJO010001391.1:80000-82500 GCA_016801955.1 Conus betulinus | reverse complement strand
AGCCATGTCAGGTCTTCAGACGATTTTCAGCTGTATGATTTAGCGAAGTCTGGACAGCCCATTCCCTTGAATGTAAGACTAGAGAAATCCATCACAGATGTCAAACCTGGAGGACACAAGTAGGCTGCAGTTCAATGACAGGAAAACAGGGATATTTCATCTCAGCTACTTTCCCCGAAGATGGACTATGGCTGCCTTAATGGCGGAATAAAATTCGGTCATACACACAAAACTCAACTCCCTTTGTTGAGTAGATGGGATTAATACTTGTCTGTCCATGTAGGGAGTGTCCGTAGGAGTATCAGCTTGCGTACGCAGAAGAAGAAGATCTCAGCTACTTTAAAAAGTTTCAAAATGGAGTGACTGATGGTGGAGAACGAAGCAAAGTACATAAAGAGAGAGGGTTAGTTACTGCCAAGGACATTGACAAACAAAGCACAGGACAAGACACAATGCATTTCGACCTCTTGGGTCTTCTTCAGAAAAAAAAAAAAAAAAAAAAAAAACAGTTCACATTTAACATTTAGGACAGTACAAACAAAGAACGAAGAGTGACTTATCTGTTGTCCCTGTGGTGGGAGAATGGCCGCCAGACAGAAACGACAGGGGGGATCATGGGAGAGGAAAAGGGGGGGGGGGGGGGGGGGGGGGGGGGGGGGTGGAGGGAGGTCGTCGGAAGTGAGACGTCAGGATGGTTTTGGGGCGCCTACTGCCGGTGTTATATGGCCTGATGTCACTGTTTGCACGTGCGGATTGGCTGCACGTATTGTTCGTTTTTTTTTTTGGGGGGTGTTTACAGTTCAGGGTGCGTTTGCTGACAACGATTTCCATTTGTGCCTGCAGTTGTTTACTATTTCTACTTTAGTATTTAGGGTTGCTAAGTATGGTTTGCATAGTATTAACCATTTTTCTGTTGAACATAGGTTGCATCTTTTTGAAATTGTTGTATGGTGATGCCCTTTTTATGATTTTCCAGGATATGTTATAGTTTATTTTTTTTTCTTTAAAGTCTCCAAATATATTTGCTCAGTTCTGTTTGGTTTTTGTATTTTTCTTTGTTGAATGACTGTTTATGGTTTGCGTATCTGGTTTTGAAGTGATTTTCAGTGATCCCTATGTATGTTTTCTTTTTCATTTTCTGATGTCACAGTGGCTTGGTATACAATGTTGTTATAGAGGCATTTGTTGCTTAAGGGACACTGTTCTTTTTTAGCACAATTGCAGGATTTCCTTTCTTCACCCTTCTTTGCTGTGTTGCTTTTCATTTTGTTGGATGAATCAATTATATTTTAAGGTTGGGGCATGCATGAATATGATAGTTTGATGGTGTTCTTGTTGAATATTTTGGACAATTTGTGTTCTTTTGGAAGGATGCTGTCAAAATTTTGAAAAATTCTTTTCCTACGTTTGTTTTTTACTCGTCATGGGGGTTGTACCATGTGATTTTCCTTTTCCTGTTTTTTTTTTGTTTTTGTTCATGTTGTTATCTGGGTTGTATTGTAGTTTGTAGCTGTAACCACTTTTTTTTGCAATGCCTCTTGGTATTCTGCTGCTGCATTGTTGAATACTCTTTCATTATGTGACAGATTAGATAGTCTCTTGTTTATGCCATTGGGTATGGTTTTTAGTATAGATGGTGGGTGGTTGCTATTGATGTTTACATAAATGGGTGTGTCATTAGGTTTCTTGTATGGTTTTATATGTGGTTGTTGAGGTCAAGTGTTATGTCTAAGTAGTTCACTACCTTTTTGTTTGCTTCGATGGTGATTTTTAAGTTATGGTTTTGGAAAATTTTTGCATAGTTCTTTTTCTTGTTTTCAATGGTTCTTGGATTATTGTTTAGCGCGGCGAGAGCCGTCGTCTCTGTACAGTCCGACTTGCTTTCCGAGTTGCTTTTGGCTGTTGGATAGTATAAACAGTCCGACTAGTTCACATGTTTCGGCACCGTCATACGATCCCATGGTCACATCAAATGTTGAGTTTTTATTCGTTTTCTTGATCCATGTATCATTTCTGCTGTAGAGTAAAGTTTTCTTGGTGTGAAAAATGATTTCCATTTCTGACCCTGTTATGTCTGTGTGTTTATTAGCAAATTTCAGAGCTTTAGTGAGTAGCTCTTCGTCTATGGATGGGTAGAAGTCAGTAGGCGCCCCAAAACCACCCTGACGAGAGCGCTGGCTCGAAACAGATCTGTTGGTGGTTTTTAAAATTTCCTTTTATCACCCTATTTTTAACAGATATATATATATATATATATATCAAAATCCCCCCCCCCCCCCCCCCCCCCCCATTTAGCATTATTATCAATTATATATCAAAATCCCCCCCCCTCCCCCCTCTCGCTTAGCATTATTATCAATCCACCTTAACCAAGTATTACCCCCCCCCACCCCCACCCCTCGTAATTTATTAAGATAATAGACATCGCCGCAGAAATGACAAAAGATTGCTGTTGAATGTGAATCACAATATGATCCTCTCTCTCTCTCTCTCTCTCTCT
>JADBJO010001391.1:67500-77500 GCA_016801955.1 Conus betulinus | reverse complement strand
GTGTCATGGCATAGAACAGTTAAATCTTTCCAGAACATAATGAAGCAAGCTTTACACAAATATGGGGTAAAACGTACAAATCTAGCATACACCCAGCGTATAACTTTGCCATTGATTGGCGCTTCCAAGAATCTTGTAGATAGTCCAGACTCAAGATGCACACAATTTGAATGCTGATAATCACATTTCAGCTCTAGATTCGATTATTTTTTTTCTTTTGTGGGTAAATATATATATATTTTTTTTTCGGTTGCGGGTAAATATATATATATATATATATATATATATACATATTTTTTTTTTTTTTTTTTCAGAGTAATTTTGCACACTCCTTGTGTCGTTAGCTCCAGAACCTTCCCTGCTTCCAACCTATCAGGGAATCAGTCTTCCTCAGCGCCTCATATATATTTATATGTGTGTGTGTGTGTGTGTGCGTGTGTGTGTGTGTGTGTGCGTGTACGTTACTTTTTTTTTCAGGGAAACATACAACTGTTGGAGTAGATTTCCTTATGCACTGAGAAAATTGAAAAAATAGTAAGACTCATAATCAGTGTTTTGTTCAGCATCGCATGACGGCTTCAGAATGGCTTCACCTCAAACAGGATGTTTAAATAGCATCCTTCTCTATAAATAAACTGATAACTAACTTAAAACGTAAGTAGCGAAAAAAAGAAGAAAAAAAAACACACACACTACATGAACTTTAGTTAAATTTGGGGCTAGTGAATTTTGCATTAAAGCCATTCTCATTGATGCTTCTAATGTTGTACAAAACAATTGTTTGTTTGATATCCTTCATGGTTCTTTTTTAAAAGAAAAGAAAGAGAGAGAAATAGAAAAAGTCACCAGCCTGATAATATATCAAAAGCATCTACCTTTGGTCTTGTGTGTGTGTGTGTGTGTGTGTGTGTGTGTGTGTGTGTGTGTGTGTGTGTGTGTGCGCATGTGTGCGTGCGTGCGTGCGTGCGTGCGTGTGTGTCTTCATTTTGCTTTTCATGATTTTCAAATTCCTCTTGTGGTTATAAATTATTTCACAGTGATATGACAAACTAGTCTGTGGCAGTCCATAGCTATTAGTTTAGGTTTCTGGCCACAGTAACATTAAGTAAATTTACATTTACATTTTTTTGTTTGGGAACTAGTTTTTCAAAGACAAGCATCAGGCAGTCAATAAGCAATGTCAATGGCAATGATAATGCATGCAAGTAAATTCTTTTACAAAATCAAAAAAAGTAACATCAATACATAGTTGAAATCATTGGTAACGAAAGTTGAGGGACATCAACCAATACATAGTTGAAATCATTGGAAACAAAAGTTGAGGGACATCAATCAATACATAGCTGAAATCATTGGAAACAAAAGTGAGGGACATCAATCAATACATAGCTGAAATCATTGGAAACAAAAGTTGAGGGACATCAACCAATAGCATAGCTGAAATCATTAGTCACGAAAGTTGAGGGACACAACCAATACATAGTTGAAATCATTAACGAAAGTAAACTCGCTTTCATTACGACATAAACTCTTGTTGTAACAAGGTCTCGTTAAGAGGGGGGGGAAAAAATTGATTAAAATGCTTTCGTTAAAGAAATTCTGCTTAACAACAGCTTTGATACAAACTAACTCTAGACTTTACAAAGCATGTAGTCACTCTAACTCACACACACACACACACACACACACACACACACACATCACACACACACACACACATTATTAAAAAAAAAAAACACGCACACACACACACACACATGATCAATGGTGTACATAATCAAAAAAAAAAAAAAAAATTAAAAAAAAAAAGACACACACTGATTCAATCATGTACATATGGGGAAAAAAGCTGAGAGGAGTTCAGACAAACTTTAACTTGTACAAGTAAGTACTGAAGCAACATTTAACGTAAATCCCCCCTCCCCCTTTACCTGTCCCATCCTTCTTCCACCGAAACACCCTCCTCCACCCCCCACCTCCCAAAAACAAAACAACAACAACAACAACAAAAAAAAAAAATATATATATATGTAAATATATATATATATATATATATATATATATACAAATAGAGAGAGAGAGAGAGAGACAGTCATTCATATACTTGAAGTGAGAGAGAGAGGATGGAGGGGACAGGGGGGGGGGGGGGGGAGGGGGAGACAGAGACATACAGCACTGGTATCACTGTGTACACATCTCCAGCTTCAAAGAAAAAAAAAGTCAGGGAAAAAAAAAACCCACTGAAACTTGCCCACATAAGACTTAGTAGCGAAGCAATATGAAAAAAAAATTCACAAGTAATACAAGAATATTCATGAATATTTACAAGCAATGCAAATTATCTAATTAAATCATTGCAAACAAATCACTGCAATTTTCCCTAAATTTTTCCAACCAAAATTAATGCTGTTACGAGTCAAATTCTGTGGAGGTGAATACAAAAACAGATAAAATAAAATATAATAAAAATAATCATACTATTAAAAAAAAAAAAAACAAAAAAAAAAACTCTATGAAGTACAATCTTTTTAAATCATTTCTTTTCCTCTTCTCTTCTTCCTAAGAGCTACACTAAAAATGAATAGATCACCATTTAAAAAAAACTAGTCTCAAAAAAAAAAAAAGTCTCTACAAAAACTTCCCCTTTGCACTCCTTCCCCTCATCCTCCTCCCCTTCCTCCTCCCCACCAGACACACTTCATCTCATACTGGTAGAACTGAAAATTTTTCCTTCAAAGAACACTTTTGTAGTCTCTAGTCTCTGCTCTGTATTAAATGTACTCTGTATCTGTCTTTATTTCACCACCTTTCAAACAATCTGTAAATTTTACTTTTCCATTTCTTTTTCACAAGGAAATTTTTCAGCCGATTCTGAATATTCCATCAGATGTAGCAGCATAGTGTGATTGTAAGTTTCAGGAAAATTCTCTGAGAAAAGTTTGAAAACTACATAACCCCCGAACAAAAATGAGACATTACTAGAAGCATTCTGTAAAAAATCAAGCGATGGGATAGGAGAGAGAGAGGTCCAGGGTAATGAGAGGAGGGCATTCATGTGCACAGGAATTAAGGTGAGAAGTTTGAGTGAAAGGGGAGGCAAGAGGCAAAACAGAAAGAAGAAAACAGGCATCATGATTGGAGCATAGACACACTGAAAGACCTGGCTGAAAGACAGAATAGAATATTCCACCACACCAATCCCCTCACCCCCCCCCCCCTCTTTCCCCCCCCCCCCAAACCCCCTTCCCCAACTACATGTGTCTCCTCACACCACACCGACACCCACACCACCAACTCCATCACACACTCACACTCCCTCTCTTCACACACACACACACACACACACACACACACACACACACACACACACACACACAGAGATTCATACACACACACACACACACACACACACACACACACACACATGCATGCACACACACACACAGAGGATTACTACCACACACATACCCTTACATAAATCATGAATATTCTGTCTAGAAAAAAAAAAGACGAGTGGAGAACGAACTACATTGACAATACCATCCATTTTCGCACACTAACACAAGGCACCCAAGTTTGCCAAATCTGACATTTTAAGAACATCAGATGTCATGGATGGTAGCAGTTATAGTTGTGAAAGGCACGTATATGGCACTCCAAGCTGCCATTAATATCTGTATCTGATATGTGATATATGAATATATATATTTATATATGAACCATGGCTGGCGACAAAGAATTGTAGACATGATGTTGGACAGCTTGCTAAGGGATAAACTGTGGAAGGAGGCTTAGGGACTTCTGTCAGACAACTTACAGAGTATATAATGCACCAAACACAGATTTACATTTACTGTATGTAGGAGTGATTTCACACTATTCATTTTTTTTTTCAGATGACCACTGATCCTTCATGCCCTACCCTCATCCATCACTAAAACAACTGTGCCTATGCAGACTCATTCTTTTTTTTTTTTTCTTTTTTTTTTTTTTAACATCTTTCATCTCTTAAGCAGGCATGCCATCTCCTAAAGATTTTTTTTAAGAAACCTAAACTTAAAAACAAAATGAAAGAAAAATGCAGTGGGGAGGACTGAAGATGCAAAGAAAGGTGGGTAAAACGAAACAGGCAATGTTTCTAGAGCACCTGTTTTTCACATAAAAAAAATAACATATTTGCTTTTTCAAATATATTTGATATGTTTCAAATCAAAAACATAACAGATTTGCCTTTTTCAAACAAGTTTACAAGGTTTTCATTCAGATTTCACATTACTGGCAGAGAGAATCAGGGAATTGGGGGGAGACAGTTCAAGGGTTTCTGGCATCAAAAGAACAGGAAACCAGGTGAAAAACAGGCAGTTGCATGACCACTAAAATTAATCAACTTCAATCACTCTAAATTCACAAATGTTTGTGGGTGTGTCTACAGTTGTTTGGTGTAGGTTTCTTTTTTTTTTTCACTCCCTCAAAGAATGAGAGATACTGTAAACTAATAGGTGGGGATAAAACAGTCAGGCATGGTTAGCAGATGGAGGAGAGAGAATACATGAGGGAGAGGGAAAAGGCAAGACGAAATATTATATGCAAAAAACAAACAAACAAAAACAAAAAAACAGTCCAAAGCCTAAGCTCACAATTATAGCATGAACTTCTTGTCTGCGTAGATGTATATACACTACATGTCACAACCCAGTCTGGAATTCACTCCTGACCTATTATGGCCATTGTTAAGAATCCCACTTATACACAGCCATCCAAATGGTTAAAAAGAAAAAAAAATGAAGAAGAAAAAGAAGAAAAATGAAGAAAAAAGAACGGGGAAAATTCACCAAATCTTTTTGTATTCTGTACTCGCAATCATCACGTTTGGCGCATCTTGCTTATTCTGTATTCTGTGCTTTAGCCAACCTGTAAAGTATATCTTGCGCATTCTGTCTGTCACTGCTCCCATTACCATCATGTTAAGGTATATCTTACTCATTCTGAATTCTGTTCTCATAACCATCATCTTTGGTGCATTTTGCTCTTTCCCATATTCCGGGCACATAACCATCATCTTTGGCTCAAACTTGCTCATTCTCAACACAATAAAGTTATCACCAACAGAGAGACCGCAGGTCTGATGCATAGCCCAATTCAGCCAGGAAAGGTCCAAGAGAATGTCCCGCTTAAGCTGCACACAGCGCTTGTCCTTCCCTGCCCCATTCTTTCTGCGCTTTACAAAGATGCCAACCAGCTTTCTCATTTCAGACTACATAAAGGGAAATATGTCAATGCAAATTTCTGTTCATCTGTATAATTCTTTGCTGGTATTGTCAAATCCTAGGAACAAACAAGCAAGATAAGGCATATCATCAAATCTGCCCTGAGGTACTTTGACATCTAGTTTAAACGCAGGGCCAAGGACATACACTGTGGAGACTTCTGACAGCTACACGCGTAAGTATTATCAAGAATAAGCCACAAAAACTTCTGTTCAGATATTTTCTTGGAGCTCAGGAAGTTTTGGCATGAGTAATCTTCCTTCTGGATGATTACCAGCAGCTAGCCAAAACGCTGAGTAAGTGGAAGTGAAGGACAAAAAATCCATGGCCAACTTCTGGGCACCACGCCTTCTCATTGGTAACAGATCATAACAACGCAGATGACTGGCTGGTGGCTGAACATGTTTCTACAGCTATAGCAGTTCAACCTTACTATTAATCACACAAGTCTTCAAATTATATTTGCTTCAGTTCCCTGACATTTCCAGGAGTTCCTCTGCTGGAAAATATAATGAGTGACTGTAAATCAGTACTAAATTTAATAATGGTGAGAAAATATTTGAAAACAGTAAAGGTGACACCTCCGACTGAAGAATGGGAACAGTTAAGGGGGATAACCTTTCAGAAGGGATGCTGTGTGTATATGATTACCGTCTATATCATGCCATGAGAACATGCCAGGGGACACTGATAAAAGAAGTGTTGTCCCTGGCAGAAGGTTTCATAACAAAAATCAAAGATTGGTGGAGAAGTATGTTCTTGCAGATTAAAAACAAAAAAAGAAAGAAAAAGAAAAAACATGGGTTATGGCATAATGCTTTAGAAACAATGATTTTCATGTCAATACAAAGCAAAGATACAAATGAAATTGTTTTCAATATGCAATTATGTAAATGGCACAAGTCGAACACCATGAACACACACTGACACACTCTGCAGTAGTCTTGTATATGCAGTCATTCTGTAATGGCTTTTTTTTCCCTGAATGGATAGTGCCCACATGCCTTTTAAATCTACCATTATGTGACAAGTTCAGTATTATGCAATTAAGAAAAAAAAAAATCATAACACCAGTAACTGAAATGCATATACATCAATCTGGTGAACAGTCATCTCAACCAAACTGATTTTATTTTTTTACATCAATAAATTATGTATTTATATCATAAATCTAAAAAAATGCATCACTAACACACACTGCTCTTTTGAATAGAATTTTGTTCAAGATACAGCACATAACCCGTTTATTTCTCTCTAACATCATTCTCAACTCAAATATTCTTCTCATCTGCGAGACCCAACTCTGAATTACATAATTTACCTGAATGCTCTGGATTTCATGTTTGATTGCTGCACTCTTGTCTTTCGAAATGTGATCTCTATGCCGTTAAAGCTTTTATGAATTTCCTTTCCCAAGTGCTTTGGAAAAAGGTGTACAAATAGTACAATGGAATCCCTCAATAGCTTCTACAAATCCTGAAAAATCAGGTATTTAGATGGACGGATGAAGTCTAAATTGTGAGGTGAATCTAGCATGACAAAGGCAAAAGCGTCCCAGAAGAGGAAGTCTGTCACTCCTACCAGTGCACACACTTTGATGCTAATCTTTTTTCACAGAACTGGACTATGACTGTAGCACCGGTGATTCAATAAAAACCATCCATGAAACTGACAATTTGTCGAATTGTGTGCTGTAAGCAATTGTCTTTCAAGCTTCGAAGTTGTATAGACATCTCCGGAGTTTGACCTCAGACAATGTTCGTGACAGCTGAAACAGTAGAAATGGAAACAGTCCAAGGACCTGGTATTGAATGCAGGCATTTAGTATCAAGGGAGCAACTGGTAGGTGTTAAAGGGAGGGAGTCTTTCCTGACAGCTGAATTTTGTATACACAAATTTGTTTTTTAAAAATACTGAAAAAAGAACTCTTTGCAAGGAGGAGGGTGGGTGAGTTTTCATTAAAAAGTGAATGAACGGCAGATAAAGACAAAAATATTTTAGAAGAGCAAGTCATTAAAGGGAGAGAAATTATACATAGACAAATACAACAAAAGTAACGCATAAAAAGTTATATACAAAAAACAGATAGAGTCATGGTAGAAGGTTGATCTAGTCACAGACTGTAGTAGTAGGAGGAACTGACATGTGTGGCAAGTATGATTCATAGGGCTGTTGTGAACATGTAGGCAGGGCCGTTAGGACTGGCAGAGAAATTCACTTATGGTCATGAACCTTACAGTATGGAGTACATCGAAGGTATTGCTGAGGTGAATTGAATATTTGCGTAGACGGGAAAAAAATTGTTTTCAAAACAGTCCCATGGGTAAAATGTCAGTAGATGATGTCCTTCATAATGTGTCCTTTTCTGTGTGATTGTTAGCAACAGTATGTGAGCAATATGACAAGGTGACTAAAACATGCACTGAATATACTATGATAGTGGTAGCAAATGTTGAAGACTCACTCAACATCTATACAAAGCTTCACTTCTGATTGGCTGTAAAGAATAGAGAATCTATACTAACTGGCTAATAATACTGACTGTAGAATGACTGAGGCTTCTGTAGTAAATGACATTGTTCTACTGATCTGTAACAATGCGTCTGTTCATTCATCATTTCTTCCTCTGCTTAGTATTTCATATAGGGAAAGGGCTCTGTTGCCTTCTGATCTGTGCAGCCAAGACTGGCACAGCAAGACCCCCTATGGATGTCAAAAGTAATCACAAGCAGGTTTTCTTTTTTTTTATCTTACTTACAAACAGCTGATGTTCTGAAAACCAGAAGTATGTTTTCCTCACACATGTGAACCCATGGCTGTCTTAAACATACTGAATGGGTGGTAGAACCGGCGTAACCCTTCAACTACCATCCTTGATCGAATATAGACAAAACAGTTCCTGAGGAACAGGATTTCAAAAGAAGTGGGTCTTTGGTGGAAGATAAATCCAATTAGAAACAACATCAATATTCAGACCATGTCTTGCAAGGATGGGAAGCATGGTAAACCTGGTACAGAAAATGACAAAAATATTCCAGATGAATGCCAAAAAATATTCCTGATGAAAGGGGTCTTATCGAAGGAGGAAAATCACGTAAAGACAAACACAAAAAAGTTGCAGGGTAAACAAGTATCTAAAAAATAGGAGTCTTTCTGGAGGGTAGATCTAGTAATGATAAAGACAAAAAATGCTCTGAAAAAAGAAAAAGACTATCAATTGAGCAAGTACTTGTTGGGAGAAAAATCTAGTAAAAAGACAGAAATGTTCATGAGCAAGTCTTTTAAGCAAGGATAGGTTTCTGAAGTGCAGAAGTCTCTCACCCTTTCACTTGTTCCTAGTTTTCATCCTGAGCTGTCACCCCTGCCTGGTTAGTTTGGGCTCATCACAATGAAGGAAAGTTGCACTTCAGTTTAACACTAACGTCTCAAAAACTACTAGTTTTTACAGAGAGGTTAACAATTTCATATGGTTACCGCAAGCTCATGTTGTATAAATATATCAAAACTTCATGTGATGTGATGCTGTTTTTTTGACTGTTGATGCTTTAACAAGTCTCGATTTTTTTTCATTCTTTGCATATCTCTGTTTCTGAATGTAAACATTTTAAACAAAAGCGACAGATAAACACTAATCTTTCGATTTAGCCAAATTTAATGTGCACATGAGGATGGAAGTTTAATGCAAATTATCTCCCTTTCTATGTAGTTTACTGCTTATTCATTACTGCTTATAGGCTGATAGGCCGGTTTCAGCAAACTGGCTTCTTTGCCTGAAAGCTGTTCAGCTGCAGGCTGAATATGACTTTCAGTGGCACCTCAAAAAGTGTTTCAAAGTGCAGCTGAATGAGTGACTGGGAGACAGTCTTTATTCATTAGGTCTTTACTGAAAGGTTCCACTGTCCTGCTTACAATAGCTCAGTGGCTTGGTAACATATCAGCATTGACTGTGACATAATATATATAAGCTTCCAGATTACAAAGAAAAGGTTCCTCTCTATCCTGTTTATAATGACTCAATGACTTGGTAACATGAAGAATTGAATGTGACATAAGCTTCATGACTAAAAAAAAAAAATAAGGCTCCACTGTCCTGCTTATATCGACTCAATGACTTGGCAATAAAAAAAAACACTGAATGAGACATAAGCTTCAAGATCAGAAATAAAAAAATATAATAATAATAATCAGGTTCAACTGTCCTGCTTATAATGAATGACTCAGTAACCTGCTAACATAGAGCGCTGAATGTGACATAAGCTTCAAGATCAGGGGGAAAAATTACTACTACTACTAATAAAATGAAAGTAAAGTATGTGGCCAAAGTTTTGTCCCTTTTGATTTTTTTCTGTTCATAATCACACCTTGAATCCTGTTGCATGGAAACTCCCTGCCGATCCTCTCTCAGATAACAAAACTGAAAAATTACCTGTGTTGTGTGGAACTTACAGCTTAAAATACCACCCTCAGACCAGAATGCAATCAACTTCTTGTTTACACTGGTAACATTGTTTTGTGTTTGTGTGTGTGCTGTGCTTTGAGGCTAAAATGGGTGCCTTGTATCATATCAATGTGATTTTAGTTGGTTCACCCAGTATAGAGGTTCTTGGTGCTACTTCAGAAATGTACGTCTTTCAGTATCAAGATGTAGTGGAGCATAATACAGACATATGCACACGCTCTAACAAGCGGAAACTGATGCCATAAAATATCTGACAAACAACATCAATGATGAT
>JADBJO010001391.1:60000-65000 GCA_016801955.1 Conus betulinus | reverse complement strand
ACACACACACACACACACACACACACACACATTTATGCCTAACTGGTACACATGTAAGAAAGAAAAAGGGAACACACACACACACACACACACACACACACACACACACACACACACACACACACACACACACACACACACACACACACACACACACGTCCCTTTCACTCTCAACAGTAATATATATATTTTTTTATGAACACAACGTCATTCATGTGCCTGTTGGTCTCTGAACCCTTGCCATTCAGTTGATCTATATAATCAGCTGTACACCCACTCGAAACACGTCTGTGCTACTCGCCTCTCACGTGTCTGTTGGCCACGCCCCCTTCAACCTCGACCAGCAAGAGTCGGCCCACAGCGTGTGTGTGAAGTTCGTTGCCTAAAGTCTTAGTTCGCTCCCTCACATAGAGTTAGTGAACAGTCAGTCAGTGCTGGCTGGCTCAATGCAGAAACACTGGAGCACACGTGGTAGGGTAGCAAGTGGGAGTCTTATCAGCCTCTCATAACAATTTGGCCACGGTCCAACGCTTCACGTTGGAATAATTCGGTCAAGCCCTTACTATCGTTCTTTACTCGTGACTGTCTGGGTCTTCTTCATCTGTATTAGGAACAACCGACCGTCTATTCAATATTCCCAGCACTTGATCTGTGGTAAATGTATGGCAAGATCGAGTACGTAAAGTGCTTGGTGGTGACATCATCGTGAATGGAAAAACAATCGGAATAAAGTCAATAAAACACTAAACTGAATAGTGTTCTGACAAAGCCAATGGCTGTGATCATGAGCCAGATGATCCCCCAACTATGACGTTTATTGCTGGCTTTTTATCTCATGAACTAGGATCGTGAGAGTATCGGGAGTTAGGTCACCCTACTTTGTCGCCAAAAGGCGCCTTTGGCGCTCTGCCAAGTCATCGCCAAAAGGCGCCTATGGCGGTGAAAGGCTTAAAGTGAAGACATCTGGTATCAAGGGAGAGAAGTAATAAGAATCCATGCCTGAGACACAGGCTTACTTTGGGAGAAATTCAGTACCTTCTCCATGGTTTTATCCCCCCCCCCCCTCTTTTCTTTTCCACCATTTCAGGGCATGTTGCCCATCTGCTGTTTACACACTTGGTTGAAACAGTAAAGCTCACTGATCAAAACATGCTGCACAGTATACCAAGACAACTACAGTACATTTACAATTTCACTAATGCGACAGAAAACATTTTGCCAAGAGTTTTTTCATAGTACTCTTTTGTATACTCGCCACATTCATTATATTTTCACAGAATATGCTGAAATTGTATGATCCGTGATTTGTATTCTTCTTCCAGCCAAACATTGCTAAAAAAAAAAAAAAAAAAAAAAAAAAAAAAAAAAAAAAAAAAAAAAGAAAAAAAAAAAAAAAAAAAAACCTGACACATTCACGGCATTATTGATGCTAGCATCTATGCTTTCGGAAATGCGAGTATAAATCAAGGGACAGAACTCCTAACTTCCAACACAGTGGTTGACATCCCAAGAGTGTTCTTTAAAATCTTGCGACACATTTCTGTGTCACAATTCTTATAGTCATGTGCTACGTATGCTGCTTGCCAATTTCTTAAAACATTAAAGGCATTTTCCACTTTTCCTAAACTTGCAATAACCTGAACATATTGGATTTGTGTTCCTATATTTTCTTTAAAGTCTTCACATGCTGTAGAAACGTTGTTGTGAAACAAAATTGAAGATCACTCCAGAACATCTTCATGTTTCCTGTTCAATACAATTACAGGTCACTGAAGGCTTTACTCATAGGTCTACCTCAATCAAGTCACAGTATCAGGGGCTGCAATTATCAAATATTTTGGCACAATGCTGTAGAGATCTGACTGCTCAGATTTTTTTTTTTCACTTTGTTTCTATGCCAGCAGTTTTACAATACATTAAATTCCAAACTGATAAGCTCCCAGAAAAAAAGTGCAAAGCCCTGTTATTTCACTGCCATTTAAGCATGCAATTCAGAGTCCATGTCATTCTGTGTTTTCATGTGGTAATGTCACATTACATTAACCCTGGTGCACAGATTTCACAGAACGAACATTTGAATTGTGCCAAAACATTTAATATTTTACTGTGGGTGTCAAAACAACCTTTAAATCTTTTACAAATGGGTAAAAAAATAATCTTTAGACTTTTTACTATGAGGTCAAAATGACCTTAGAAATTTTTCTATGAGATCCACATGACCTTCGGACTTTTCCAAATTGGGTTCTAAGCTACCTTTAGAGTTTTTCACATGAAGTTAAAATAAAGACTTTTAATAATGTGGTCAAAACTAGACTTTACAGCAGCAGAACCAAAATTACTCTTGGAGTTTACCATAAGTTTGTTTTCTTTTTTATTAAGATACTTTTAACAGTGGGGTCAAAATACTCTTTTAAACTTTTTCATCTGAGGTAAAAATTACCTTTTTTGTTTGTTTCTTTGTTTGTTTGTTTGTTTTTTTTTTCATGAGTCAGAATGATCTTCAGTTTCAAAATTCCCCAGGAACACTGTCTGCACCACTCACCTGACAGTTCTTCCCGCCCTCCACAGCTTCGTCATAATTGTTGGTGCTGCGTGCACCCAGGTCCCACAGCGGTGTCCACACGTTACCCGGTGAAAACCTGGCAGGCAATTCACATATCCCCGGCATGCATTTTCATCTGCATTACAACACTTATAACCCTCTGCACGGAATGTCAAGTCAGACGACCAAGTCAAGTTAACAAATCAGTTAAAAGAGGGGAATTAATTGCCAGGGAAATGAATTGCTGGTATGGACTTAAAAAGTTACATCCAGGTACTTTTCTCTAGTTGAACAAGCAAAACATAAAATTATCAAAGCTGGTGTCATTAGAAAGTGTAATATTTCATGAAGAAAATATCACTTTGCAGGTATTTATCAACTCATAATGGTTGCTTCAAAATCCTGTGAGCAGCAGAAAGGTTGTGATCATCTTATCAACAAAAGGAACAGACAGCACAGCTGCAAAAATCTCAAAAGCATTAAGTATAGCATTTTCACATTTTAAGCATAACATTCCAAATTCGAGTGTAGCACTAGTATACAATATCATGAGTCAGACTCAATAGCACTCTCAGTCACACTTCTCTTTGCACATAACATGAAAGCATACAATGAAGATGGAAATCTCCCGAACTATCTCATGGTTTTGACTTCACTACTACAAACTCAAAATGTTTGGTAACAAAACTAATCAATAAGGCGGAAAAAAATTACAATTGTTTTCTAGATGTTTCTTCAGCTCTTTCTGCCTCTCCTTACTAAACTTGGTTATCTTTTTTAAATTATAAAGTAAGTCTGTTGTTGAAAGATCTGTCTTATCTTGAAGGCATTTAAGCTGCTGAAAAGTCACCAAGGAATTTTTCTTTTCTTTTTCCATTTTCGTTTTTTTAGTGCAACATTTTGTCAGAAAGTGTAGTAGTGCAACATGGTCTACGAAATCACAACATGCTTTGCCAAAGGCATAGCATTTAGCAGCTCTCAGACTCTGCGTCTGCCTTCAGAAAAGTGATTGGTTAAAACTAGTTCAAAAGTTATTTACTAATCCCACCAGCACAACCAACCAGCTAACAAACTGAGATGAAGTATGATTTCTTGAGCACAGATATAAACTTTGAAAAGAGAGAGAGAGAGAGAGAGAGAGAGAGAGAGAGAGAGATTACACATATAAATGTATTATGTACATGTATTATGCATTTGCATACACATACGCATGAGTGCACACAAAACAATTACACATATGCATGAAGTCTGTGCAATAGTTTTCAGAAAAAAATCACAGAAAAATAGGACATGGATATGAAATAAATCTGCCTATTGCAAAGATTTATAACATGTAGGAACAAAGAATGGCCACACACATAAAAAAAATAGATGTGACAGAAAGGCTACACACCATAAAAATAAATCAGATGTGATACTTACGAATTGACACGCACGTTGTATCTGGCCTCGTCAACAGCCAAAGCTCTCGTCATGGATGCGATGGCCCCCTGCATGTAGCATTGCCATTATCATCATCATCATTTTTCATCATTCATATTACTGCAACGCTTGTCACATTCATTACCAGCATTATCAACCCTATCACTCACTGCCATCATAGCCATCACCAATGTCATAGTAATATTTGTCTAAACGTTGTCAGCACTATCAGCCTCTTACTGTCAACACTTTCAGGTCAAACATCACCATATGTATTGTTATCAAAACCAGTGTTATAGTAATATTTGTCTAAAGATTATCAGCACTATCAATGTCTTACTGTCAACACTTTCAGATCAAACATCACCATTATCTATTGTAATCAAAACATAATCAAAACACTTCTTTATGAAGAACAGTTCACTCATAATGGCTTTGGCTTCGCTGCCTTGCAATCATGTTATGAGTAGTCAGCTTGCTAGGTGACATCCTGCAGATGATGGATCAGAAAAGGCACCACAGAACACCACTGAAGTGGCTCGACATGTTTACAAGACTTTTATTATGATTGTTCCAATAAACAGTTTAGATCGTAAAGGTGCGGGAAGAAACACATCAACAACGATGTTGCAGCTGCTAGAGTAATCATCATGACATCTCAGTACAACAGCAAATGCCGAGGACTCACCCTTCCGATCGGAATGAGGTTAACAGAATTGGACAAACGTCTTAGTCCAATATATCCAATGACTATTTATAAGTAAAAGCAACAGAAATGAATTTTTTTTTTAATACAATCTGGAGTCTGAATCAGCTTCTGCCTGTTTTGAAATCGACTTCATCTTCAATGTAAACAACATAAATGTTGTCTTGAAGAGCCACAGGTCAGAGGGCATCTGTCCAGATTATGTTCAGCCTCTGTGTGTGTGTGTGTGTGTGTGTGTGTGTGTGTGTGTGTGTGTGTGTGTGTGTGTGTGTGTGTGTGTGTGTGTGTGTATGTGTGTGCTCGCATGTTCTCCGACTGGAAGGAGGAACC
>JADBJO010001391.1:42500-52500 GCA_016801955.1 Conus betulinus | reverse complement strand
GTAACACTTTATATATAAACAACACAAACTTAACAATGCATGAACTCTGTTTCGCACTTAAACGTGTAAAACCGGGTAAGATATCCACTGGTTCGGATCCTATTTCCTATAACATGATTAAGCATTTTCCTGAGAGTCTGTTATCAAAGTTGTTGGAGTTCTTTCAGATTTGCTGGAATACTGGAATGCTCCCTACAGATTGGAAAAAAGCTACTGTCATCCCAATCCTTAAACAAGGAAAACCTAAAACTCTTCCTCCTCTAGTTTTCGACCTATTTCTTTAACACCTCACATTGGAAACTTTTTGAAAGAATCATGAAAAACAGAATAGAACATTTCCTTGAAAAAAATGGAGTCTTGCCTTTATTCCAGGCTGGTTTTAGGAAGGTAGAGGAGTCACAGACCACATTGTCCACTTATCCTCAAATGTGAAAAAAGCTCTTGCCAAGCGTCATTCGACCCTTGCAACGTTCTTTGATGTTCATAGAGCCTACGATTCAGTATGGCATTCTAAATTGTGTTCAAAGCACATGAAGTAGGAATACGAGGTCGTTTTTTTTCCAAATTTCTAAAAGCTTTCTTATCGGACAGATCTATCCAAGTCAATCTACATGGAGCTTTATCAACTTCTAAGACTATTAACATGGGTGTTCCCCAGGAAGTGTAATCGCTCGCTCCAACACTTTTCTCGCTAATGCTTTACGATATTAAACAGGTTAATACAAAAGTGCCACATTAGCTCTATATGCAGATGATATTGCTCTGTGGAGAAATGTAAGCTGCAATTTTTCCAAACAACAAACCAAAAGAAAGAAAATCATTGAACAGTATCAGGAAATAGTTGACAATATTTTTCATTACATGAAATCAAATGGGTTTGGGTTTATCTGCTCACAAAACTGTCTTTGTTGTCTTTACAAAGAAAAACAATTGCGTTTGAAGGCAGAGAAGCTATCTCTATAAGGGTTGATAATAATTTGATATACCCAAGCAAACAAGTTAAGTTCTCTCGGAGTAATCTTCCACTATAAACTTTTTTTTGAGTAAACATATTAATTTCCTTGTAGAAAAGGCTAGGAAAAATTGGTTTATTACGTGTTCTTTCTGCCATACCTCTGATTAACTGGGGATCTAATCTCGTCTATGTCGCCTCAGGGTTAGTTCGTTCAATTCTGTCATATGGCCAAGAAGTTTTTTTTTTTACAGCTGGAAAGACAGATTTACACAAGCTTACCAGTATTGACTCGTTAGCCTTTAAAATGCATTAGGACTTCCCCGATGGGCTTCAATTGATTTGACGTACAAGGAAGCTGGTGTGTTACCCTTAAATGACACAGGCTAAGTTGCGCCTGTAATTTTACAGTGAGGGCTAGAACCATCCCAAATTCAGTAATGACTGAACTGGATGGCAGTACGTATATTTCAAGAGAGATCCGTAACAAATCGGTATACATGTCCCTAGGTGATTATGTTTCCCCATTGTTTCAGAACTGCAACCTGTCTCTTGATGGTATTGCCCAGGTTCCATGTTGTTCATACCCTTCGTGGTTGTCAGAGCAGGCTGAAATAATCTACTCTTACGGAGATTTAAATAAAAAAGATAATCCTCTGTTACTATCATCCTATGCCAAAGACTTGATAGACAGGAAATACGATTCCCATCTACACATTTTCACGGATGGTTCTGTTTTAGAGTCTTCCGATGTTGGGGCTTCCTTTGTAATACCAGCGCTTAGCATCAGAAAGAAATTCCATATTACGAAAGGATGTTCTATATTTACAGCAGAGTTATTTGCTATTTTGAAAGCACTAGATTTTATACTTGACATGCCCGTTATACATAGACAAATACTTATACTATCGGACTCAAAATCAGCGCTTACGGCTTTACATTGTCAATCAAATCTAGTCGTTCAGACTTGGTGTGTGAGATCTTATTTCTCATTCATCAGTTAATAACCCGGGGTATCGATGTAACTCTGTTATGGGTTCCAGGGCACTCTAGTTTACGTGGCAATGATTTAGCTGACTTTTATGCTAAGGAAGCTGCAAGAAATAAATCTGATGTTTTGAATTGTGATATCCTTCTTTCTTCATCTGAAGCTATCCACATTCTGACAAGTTCAATCTGGAACATAAGACAGATACAATATCTTGAAGATTCAGCTCGGAAGCACAGATGGGATATGACGAAACCAACACGCAAATGCTGTAATCCTCCAGGGCCAATCCCAAATCGTAACCTTGTACATAGGCTGCGGGTTAATGGTTGGTTAGGTAGGTATTTAAAACCGGCACCTGCTTGTGCATGTGGTCAGACTCTCGATATCCCTCATTTTTTATTTGACTGTACTAGTACAAAAAATCACTTTCAGCCTCTTCATGATAAGATGAAGTCCTTCAACCTTCCGTTGACTTTGTCAAGTGTTTTTAATCCCAGTTATGAGAACGGCTGGAGCCTGGCAATGTTGGCTGTTACTCTTATTAAATCTCATCCACTTGGAAGATATTTTTAATTCTTCCACCGCCCCACCCTCTCCTCGATGCCTCCCTCCCCCCCTAACAGGTTTTGTTTGTTTGTTTTTTTTTTTTTTTAACCAATTCGCGAATTTTTGAAACGTTAAAATCTTATTCAAAGCATATTCCATATCAGTATGGTTCGGCGTCTAATTTGCACGTAGAGCAAGGCTTTTCATCCCCCCCCCCCCCCCCCCCCCCCATCTTCCTCCCTCTTCTCCCCTTCCCCAATCCCCATATATACCCATAAGCTGTTCGACTCTTACGAGTAATATGTCAGCCAGTTCCATACTTTAATGACCCTTGACTACCATGTATTGGATATACATGTAGTCACACAGAATTGGTGTTTCTGAATTCCGGTATATATGGGCTCTCAGTGTGTGTGTGTGTGTGTGTGTGTGTGTGTGTGTGTGTGTGTGTGTGTGTGTGTGTTATGTTAGTGTAAGAAATTATCTCCTCTATAGGCTTATTGCTTTGATGTTTGGACAAACGAACGAATGAACGAATTTTAATGCTGTTAGGCTGTAAAAGCCCCTTAAGCAAATCGGCGGGATGTACAACAACAAAACGCGACTCAATTTCGATTTTATTAACATGGAAACCACAGCAATATCCTGTTTTTTTCACTTTACGTGATGGAATCATGAACGAGAAAATGTCACTGGGTGTTCATTGTCAGTTCTGTAGACGACGGTCACCCCAGGTAAAACTGGATCAGTCCGTGGACAGCGTGCAGCACATGCTTGGGTCTCTGCATGATTCGTGTTTCCGATGCGTCTTCCTTTCCAAATGCAGGACAATTTAAGACATTCCTCTTATGACATGTGTCTTTCTTCCTGGTTGTTAAACCAGAAAAAGCGATCGTCTTCCGAACACGGATCGCAGGAATATTCTTGAAGGTCGTCGTCTGATTCACACAGCAGCACAGTTACATCATCCCGTTTGATGGAACACATCCTTCCGAAATACTTTTTGTCTATAGCTTGCTCCAAACTTGTGTCGATGTCCGACTGGTGGATTTCTGGGCCCTGCTGTTGCGCACCGACGGATCGGGGTGCGAGCACCGAAGCGTATCCTGGATGTGTATGTGCGTGCGCGCGCGTATGTGTACGTGCATGCGTGTGTTTATGAGAGTGAATGCATGTGTGTACGAGTGCCCGAGTGTGTGTGTGTGTGTGTGTGTGTGTGTGTGTGTGTGTGTGTGTGTGTGCGTGTGTGTAAGTCTGTGTGTGAGTGTGCAAGTTTGAGTGTATGTGAGGGTATGGGTGTGTTCGTATTGAGATGCGTGTATTTGTGTTTTATGTAAGTGCGTACTTTTGTGTGTGTGCGCGCGGGCACGCGCGTCCGTATGTGTATGTGTATGTGCGTGAGTACGCACACGCGCGCATGTGTGTGCGCTTGTGTGTGTATGTGTATGTGTGCGCGCGTATTTTGGTGTGTTAATTATGCTTCTTTGCTTTGAATGAAAAACGTTGGTATTCTGTTCATAATGTTTCTTAAATGTCAGTACAACTTTGAGTTAATCTGGTGTGTGTGTGTGTGTGTGTGTGTGTGTGTGTGTGCATGTGTGTGTGTGTGGAATTGATTTTGACGAGATGGCAGTCTTGATATGCCCCTTGCAATCAGCTTGACCATAAACTAGATGAATTAAATTGACTCTGTGTGTGTGTGTGTGTGTGTGAGTGGGTGGGTTTTTCTCTTATACTTTTCTGACATGAGAACAAGATTTATGCTAAACACCCAACCAAAAAAAACCCAAAAAAACCACCAATGAACATAGCATGTGTACACACACGTAATTCATAAAAGTATATCAGACATATGTTTAAAAAAAGTTCCACATGAAATGAAATGTTCAACACAGATACTGCAACTTGTCAGTTTGTCGGCTATGTGTGCCATATTTTAAAAGGGCAAGCGACACCACTCACCTCCATTCTTCTATAGTGTCAGACCTTGCATCCCCTCTCTCTTAACCTAGACCAATGTCCCCTCTACCCCTCGCTACTTCCCTTTCTCCCCTCTTCCCTTACTATTAATTCTCTCTCTCTTTACCTGCATGCACACACACACACACACACACACACACACACACACACAAAAGGAACATGTAGGTTCTGGAACTATTTCTCCTTCTCACCAACCCTTCATCTTCATCCATCTCCTCTGTCTCAATCTGTCTCTCTGTGTTTGTCCCTGTTTGTTTGTCCCTGTTTGTCTCTATCTAAGTCACTCGCGGTTTGTCTCTCTGCAAGAACCTCTCTCTCTCTCCATCCTTCCGTCTCTGTCTCTTCCTTTCTGTAAATCTACCTACATCTGTCTATCCATTCATTTATCTCATCTGTCTGTCTGTCTATCTGTCTCTCCATCTGTCCATCCATCCTCTCTCTCTCTCTCTCTCTCTCTCTCTCTCTCTCTCTCTCTCTGACTGACCTTGCAGGCAGCAAAGTAGCTGATAAGGTTGAGATTCATGAGTTCTCGCATATCATCTGTACTAAAATCATCAATGGGCTTGTGAGGTGG
Source organism: Conus betulinus (assembly GCA_016801955.1). Lineage (NCBI taxonomy): Eukaryota > Metazoa > Mollusca > Gastropoda > Neogastropoda > Conidae > Conus > Conus betulinus. Next base: position 47,457 of record JADBJO010001391.1, on the reverse strand, counting down.
ATCTGTAAAAAAATGTTAAGGAAATAAATCCTGTACTAGCTCTTTAACCACTCCAGAGGTGAATCTGAAGACAACAAATATTTCAGACACAACTTACCAGCTGTTTACATGATATACTGCAGTAATGAATGTTGCTCTGTCTCACATTTATTACCCTCTCAGTGGCTTGTGAAGTGAGTGTAAAAGTAACATGAACACGAGAATACATGTATATGGGTTGTTCTCATAAATGTGTGATGTGAGGACTGTATTCTTCTTGAAGTCTATGTATAATTGTCATCCATGCTACTGTTATATGCTGTGTGCATTATATCAATAAAATTCAAGATTTTCATGGAATTTTTTTTTTTTTTGTTGTTCCAGAAAATAGTGCATTAACACAAACACTACAATGCCAAAAGCCATAATATAGTGGATCTGCGACATGAAGATGCTCACAGTAAATCGATCATTTTGGCGACTCTTTAAAACAGTCATTTTGAACAACAATGTATGAAACAGCTGTCAGTGTTTCTGCTTACATCTGTACTGAACAAAATATCAGCAATATCATAACGCTAATAAAACACACGCATACCCAGTATCTGTATACTGCTTTTCATTTCTGGTTCCAGTCTTGATGCTTCCATGCACAAACTGCTTAACTTTCTTGGGAATGCTCTTCTATACATATTAAAGATGAAAGCACATCACAAAGATGGGTACGATTATGTACTGTAACATCACCACTTGCTGACCAAGCAACCTTTCCTTTTTCTTTGCTGCTATAGTGACCAATGAAATAGACACTAGTGTAAACTTGTAAACTGGATTATTAGCCTCAGCTTTAGATCCACGCCATTTAGTTTTGACCTGGGGAAATCTCTGGAACATGGGCATTTTCATTGCTGAGTCTCTATGAGAACATTCTGGAATTTCTCCTTTTGTCTTCCACACGGTCTGGAGACATTGCAGTGACGATGTCTGCCTCGTACTTGACCACACCAGATTACACTGACTGACCTCTGTTCAACCCTTCTTGAGCCTTTTCATTACATGGTGTTTTGCCACATCATGTAAACACTTAGGGTAATGTGGACGTGTGTGTTTGATACATGTGGTTTCCTGAATTTCTGATCTGCCTCAAACTTTGGTGTGAGAGTGTGTGTGTGTGTGTGCGTGTGTGTGCGTGTGTGTGTGTGTGTGTGTGTGTGTGTGTGTGTGTGCATGCATGCATGCATGTGTGTGTGTGTGTGTGTGTGTGTGTGTGTGTGTGTGTGTGTGTGTGTGTGTGTGTTGATCTGTTGCTCTCAAAGTCACAGAAATTGTATGCATCCCTAAGAACAACCCAGATAAATAACATTAACTTAAGTCATGAAAATAAAAGCCATACTTACAAAAAAAAAAAAGAAGACTATATATATTTAGAACTGATAAAGAAATGTAAATTTTCATAAAAAATAAAAGACACCAATCACAAGTCCAAACATTACATTTATTGACCAATAAACAAAGACATCAGCTTTTCATCATGGTATTCAGGGTGTTGAATGTCTTAAAAATTACAGTGTAAAGTGTTTAATGGTACTAACAAAAACTGAGCATTGTTACACATGCACACATACACAAACATGCACATGTGCACACTCACTCACTCACACACACACACACACACACACACACACACACACACACACACACCTCTCTCTCTCGTCGGTGGGTATGTGTGCATGCATGCGTCCATGCATTGTGTGTGGGCATGGGGCATGGGGGGGGGCATTGTGTGTGGGGTGGGGGGGGGCGAGGGGGGGTGAGGGGGGGGGGGGGGGGGGGGGGAGTGCGTGTGCATGTGTGTGTGTGTGTGTATGAGCGCACACTGCATGTGAGTATGTGTATGAATGCATCCTTTATATTTCCATGTGTGTGTAAATATTGCTAGTAACTGTGTGGGTAAATGCATGTATTTCATATTATACACACATACAGCTGTATTAGTTTATACTTAGGATGCCAGCATTGTTGATCAAGCAGTCAATACGCCCATATTTGCCGACGGTCACATCAATCAAATTCTAAAAATCAAACACAGATCATGAAATCATTCATACAGATCAGTTCATTCATCAACTGCCTATAAATGAAACAGGAAATAATTTCTACTGACATTTTTCTTTCTTGTCACACTTTCTTTCATTCACCAAAATCTTAAACAACCACAAATCATTACGTTTCTGCATCAAAATATGTAGAAATGTCATCATTTTCTATGGCATTGGATGTCCTATGTGTGTGTGTGTGTGTGTGTGTGTGTGTGTGTGTGTGTGTGTGTGTAAATTTTTGTGTGTGTGTGTGTGTGTGTGTGTGTGTGTGTACATGTACAAATGGGCTGGGAATAACTTTCCAATACTTATCATCAGTTTTCATGAGCCATCCCACCAGAGGAGACACTGCACTGCTGCCTAACTGCTTCAGTACTGTTCAACGGTGCCTCTTGTGAAGCAAAACATGCAGGGCACAACCCACTAGGCTCATGACCGATGACAGTAACTGCTAGCGACACAGCCAGCAAAGAGTTAGCCCCCTTCAAAAGGATGCTATCATGGCCGTCCAGCGACAGTCCTCATCAATCTGCCAATACCAATGACCCTGACAGAACCTCACCAAGGGCAAAGAGGTAGGAAATCAAAACTGGAGTCACTATGAGAGCAAGGCATGAAGTTCGTGGGACCGCAGAATTTGAGCCATTCTCTAATCCTAATCTAATCAATGAGGACGATGATGATGAAAACGATGCTGTGGATTTCCATTCTGGTCTGAGACTGCATGACAGGGCTGTGCTCTACGCTTGCTTTTGTTTAACATATCCCAGTGTCAATCAGCTCCAAAGGGACAGACACCTACAGCACTGTTCAGGGAATTTAGCAACATTCTCTTATGCATTCATTTCGTGTATGAAAGTTCAGTGTGTAGTCTCACTCTTCCCAACTGAGCCCCAAGCAAACTCTGGGTAGGAGCCAGTCAGGGTAGAAAAAAAATCTCACAAATGCCTAACAGCTCTGATGGGAATCAAACCCACAACCCTGCCAGCTGGGTGTCCACAACGCTCACCACTTTGCCATGGTGGCTGATTGGTGTAGGCTCTCTTAATCTGGCTTGTCAAGCTTCAGTTCTCTCACATAACTACTGTTAAATGTCCTGATTGTAAGACAACACACTGCAAAGGGCCCACCCCCTAATAAAAAAAAAAAAAAAATGTCAGAGGTAGGGCACAAACATCTGATTAGCACACACATGCACCAAGAAAAAACACAGCAAGAATTCAATCGTCTTACTCTCTCTCTCTCTCTCTCTCTCTCTCTCTCTCTCTCTCTCTCTCTCTCTCTCTCATATATAGATTCTTCTTACTAAGCCAAACCACAGATATTCTCAAATGCATCAACTTCTTACATCTCTCCCCTACAAACTCTACCCCTTTCTCCCCTACTCCTCCACCCTGCCTTCTTTTTTCTTCATAAGAACTTAGCCCAGGGCTGTGTAGAGGGTGGGGAGGAAAAGGGTGGGGAGGGACTGTTTCAATACAGGATGATACAGCTGATTCACAGTGTCATTACTGTCATAACAAGTACTTGAACATCAGAGTTTCTAAAATCCTACACAAGGTGGAATACACTGCACAAAAAATATGTTCAACTATCACATCAACAGAAGCAACTCAAAATATATTGCTGAACATACGCGAATGCTACAGTCTAACTACGATATCCTCTGAAATGAAAGACAATGATGACAAGCATGCAAACAAAAACTCAAAACATATGATCATGTGGACATGCAGGCAAGTTCTATGTTAAACCTAACATGCTTGAATCCCTGTAGATGATCCTTCCTTTGATAAACTGATTTAATAGAGTCAACACTACCTCTTGGTATACATGTGTACATGCACAGACGCATGTGAGTGTATGTGTGTGATTGTGTGTGTGTGAGAGAGAGAGAGAGAGAGAGAGAGAGAGAGAGAGAGTGTGTGTGTGTGTGTGTGTGTGTGTGTGTGTGTGTGTGAGGAGAGAGAGAGAGTGTGTGTGTGTGAGAGAGAGAGAGAGAGACAGAGAGACAGGGGAGAGAGAGAGAGAGAGAGAGAGAAAGGGGAAAGAGAGAGAGAAAGAGATTCAAGCAATAATATAGATACATTTCAAAATGCAGTGTTTAAAACAAAAACAAAATCTTCCATAATTTCCTAAACAGCTGAGACACCAAAGCTGGTTTAGATCATTACAATGACCTGAACAAAAAAGAAAAGTAAAAAAAAAAAACACAAAAAAAGCTGTTGTTATCAACTCTGGCGACAAAGTCTTCATCATTTTCAATCTGCAAAGAATGACACCTGGCAAGAAAGAATCAACCTACCTTACATTATCTTCCCCCTCTGTTGAATATTGATAATACAGCTGTGGCAAAGGTTCTAACCTTGACCAAGAAAACTGTTCGCCTGGTGTCTGGCCTTACCTTTGTTGATAACCACTATCCTAAACAATTCACTTGTGGATATTTGACCTCATCATCCGTCCCTCCTGCTAGTAGTACCTTGATCTGGTCCTCTTGGCTCACGTCGCACCTCACAAAGGTTGCTTCCCCTGGCCCTATAGCGTTCATGGCCGCCTCCACTTCTCTCCCCTCTTTCTCTGCACAGGTCAGCCTACTATTATCCAGGTCTGTGTTGGGAAGGTGGGAGGACCATGAGGAAGGAATGGAGGGAAGAGGAATGGAGGTGGAGGGGTCGGATAGAAAGAAGCAGAGATGATGGAAGCACAAGGAGGTGTGTGTGTGTGTGTGTGTGTGTGTGTGTGTGTGTGTGTGTGTGTGTGCAGGGGGTGGGGCTGGGTGGACCAGGGAGGGGGGTGGGGGGGGGGGATTTCCATAGACTGAAGATATTGGTGAAGAGCTTTTTTTTTTTTTTTGAAGGGGGAGAGAGCTGCTGTTT
>JADBJO010001391.1:32500-37500 GCA_016801955.1 Conus betulinus | reverse complement strand
ACACAGGCATGGAATTGTTCAAATATTTCACATACATAGGTTTTCAAGAGGGTTTGCTGAGAACTCCTCTTCTGAATAGGTGGCTGTTTACAGCTAAAATGAATAAATAAAAAAGACAGAGCTGTTTTCTCTTACCTCCTCTTGAACAGAGAAGACCACTTTAGATCCATTTTTAACTGAAATAGAACAACCATGACTGTTATGGTAATAACAATGGAAAAGACAGGCAGACTGAGAGAGAGAAGGGGGGGAAGAGAGAGAGAGAGAGAGAGAGAGAGAGGAGAGAGAGAGAGAGAGAGAGAGAGAGAGAGAGAGTTGCGTAGAGAGAGAGAGGAGAATTTTGCTAAGGCTAACGGGAAAGGGGAAGGAGAGAGAGAGAGAGAGAGGAGGGAGAGAGAGAGAGAGAGAGAGATGAGGAGAGAGAGAGAGAGAAGAGAGAGAGAGAGAGAGAGAGAGAGAGATTTTGCTTAACGCTAAAGGAAAGGGAAGAGAGAGAGAGAGAGAGAGAGAAAAAAGCAAGCAAGGCGGTCATGTAATCATAAAAGAACATCAAATGATAATAAAAGATAAATGAAAATGAAACAAAAAAATATGAATAATAATTACAAACACAAAAATAGAAATAAAAAATGAGAATAACAATAATGAAGAGGAAGGAGACAGTGGGGCTAGAGAGTGAGGTGGCTGGGGGTACATATGTAAATGTACTACAAACGTACAAGATTAGCATCTATGAAAACAGACAGTAAAATGAATACGACAAAGTACGTACATATTTTAGAACACACATACACGCACGCACGCTCGTACGAGAGAGAGAGAGAGAGAGAGAGGAGAGAGAGAGAGAGAGAGAGAGAGAGAGAGAGGCACAGCATGTAATCATTTTTGTAAGGCATGAAAATACGTAGAAGGTATTAAGCATAGTGAGAAGGGAGGGGGGGGGGGGGGGGGGGGGGGGGGGGGGGAAGAATAAAAAAAAAGAGAGAGACGGGATGGAAAGGAGGGGGGGGGGGGGGGGGGGGGTACAGCATGAAATATAATAATTTGAAATGGAAATGTACTAAAACGTACATTACTTAGCATGTATAAAGTCAGACAGTAAAATGAACATGACAAAGCATGTAAGGAATTCGGAACACACACGCACGCACGCACAGAGAGAGAGAGAGAGAGAGAGAGAGAGAGAGAGAGAGAGAGAGAGAGAGAGAGAGAGAGAGAGAGAGAGAGAGAGAGAGAAGGCACAGCATATAATCATTTTTCATAAGATTATATCCATATACACACATACATGTATCCACACACACACACACACACACACACACACACACACACACACACACACACAGAGTCATATACACACACATATATATATCATATACATGCACATACATACACATATATACACATATACTCATACATGCATACAGACATACATACTACATACATACACACACATTGGTGATATATATATATATATATATATATATATATATACACATATATATATATATATATATATATATATATATATATATATATATATATATATATGATACATGAAAAGAAAGAAAAGATAGAGAGAAAAAAAAAAATGGTAAGTACATGAAAATGGGATGATTTATGATTATGAGATTACTTGCTGGTATTACTTATGATGGATTTTTTTTTTTTTTTTTTTTTTTTTACGCAGAAGATGGGTAAGGTAAGCGTTTTTGAAAGTTGTGGTACAATGGACTTGTTTGATGGATTCTGGAAGTGAGTTCCACAAAGAGGAGCCCGAGTATGTTAGACTTGATTTAAATAAGTCAATTCTGGGGAATGGGATATGGAGTTTGGGGGAGTTTCTCGACGAGACTTTTGAGAATCGGCTCATCATTAAAGTTGTTGGAGCATTCCCGGTCAGAATCTTGTGCATCATTAGTCCTTTGTTGTATTTGAGTCTTTGGCTGAATGGAAGAATGTGAAGATGTTTATAATCAGAGCTTTCGAGGCTAGTTTTCTTCAGAAGGATTAATTTTAGCGCTCGTTTATGTAGGCTGAACAATGGTTTTAGTGTATTTGCACTTGCAGAGTCCCAAATAGTCGATGCATAATCAACATAAGACTGAATATGGGCTTGGAAAAAAAGTTTTCGTGAATGAAAGTCAAGAAAGTGTTTGATTTTGGTGAGCTGGTAAACTTTCTGGGAAAGCCTTTTGCACAGTAAAGTTATGTGGGGATTCCAGCTGAGACTATTGTCAATTATTAGTCCTAATACTTTATGATCAGTAACTTGTTCCACAAGTATATTATTGAGGTGTATAGGAGGGAAATCATCGGTGAGGTTTTGTCTTTTTTGCCTAGTTGTAATGTACATCAGTTTAGTTTTTTGCGGATGAAGTGACATGTGATTTAGTTCGGTCCATTTTACAAGATCGTTGGTACTCTCTTGCAAATGTTTTGAGAGACTGGAAGGATCAGTATGGCTGGTGTGAATTGTGGTGTCGTCTGCAAAGAGGTCGCATGTAGATCTCACATGTAGGGGTAGGTCATTAATGTAGATTGAGAAGAGTAGCGGGCCTAAAATGGAGCCTTGTGGAACGCCATACTTAAGAGTTGTTACAGAAGAGACAGTCGTCCCTAATAAGACGCATTGTTGTCGTTTGTGATGTATGATTTTAGAAGGATAAGGGCGGATTTTGAAAGACCGTATATTTCCAGTTTTCGAATAATGAGATTGTGGTCAATGACATCGAACGCTTTTCTGAAATCAACGAATAAGACACCACAATATCTGTTGTTATTAATACTATATCAAGCACACATCTACAAGATTGATTAATGCAGAGTGGCAGGAATGTTTCTGTCTGAAACCAGACTGTCCGGGATGGAGCAAATCGTACTTGTTGAAGTGATGAAGGATGTGTTTATTAAAATGCTTTTCTAGAGGTTTGAAAGAAAGGATAGATATGATTGATATTGGTCTGTAGTTTGAAGGATCAGTATTATCACCAGATTTATGAATGGGTATAACTTTTGCTTTTTTGAACGCATTTGGAAAACAATTTTATCTATGCACAAATTAAAAATATACGTTAACGTGTCAGTTATAACTGGAGCCGAGAGTTTCAGAATTTTGCCATCTATGCCATCTAGTCCACGTGTTCCTGACTGTTTGAGATGAAGTAGGTACTGATACACCTCGTGCACAGTTATGGGTGGAATGTGTAGTTCAGACGTGATTTTTTTGTCATGACAAAATTGATGGAGTTCTTTAAGTTCGTTAGAGCTTGAGTGATCAGTAGTAACAACTGTATCTGGAATGGTAGAGAAGTGAGTGTTAAGTTGTTCAGCAGAAATACCTTTGATAACAGTTGATTTTGAAGAAGAACTGTTATTGTTAAGCTGGTTTATTGCTTGCCAAACCAGTTTTGGATTTTGTTTGGAAGTTAATAACTCGCGATAGTATTTTGTTTTTTCCCTGCGCTTCTGAGAGTTTATGCATTTCTTAGTGACCTTGATTCTTCTTCATAGCCATGTTCTTTCAAAAGGTCTCTAAGGTAGCATGCCTCCTGTAATTCTTTCGTGTACCACGGTGGTTTGGGAATATGCTTTACTCTGATTGTTTTTAATGGAGCATGTCTATTATAGACTTCTGTAAAAATTTCGATCCAAAAGTCAATCGCTGAATCTGGATCAGTAATATTGTATACTGTATAAAGTTCTGAGTTCATTAAATCAAACAAAAAAAAATTTGTTCATTAAATTTTGAGAAGCAACGATAGGTTATGGTTTTGTGGCCTGGTTTTGGGGATTTTCACTCCATGTTTAGACCATGTAACACACACTGGGTAATGATCACTAGAAGAGAAGACTGGTACACAAGCTTCTAGTATGTTATTTTCATTTGAGACATAGATATGGTCAATGATTGTCTTTGAAGTTGGTGTGACTCTGGTGGGTGTTTTGATGATCTGATGTAAATTCAACACCCTTACCGTTTTGGCTCCATTGGCTGTTTGGTTTCATAAGATCTACATTGAAGTCACCGAGTAAACAATCTCTTTACATTCTAAGGAAACTGCGTCCATCATAGTAGTAACAAATTTATCAGTCCAGCTGACTCTTTCTGCTGGGTTCCGATAGCAAAACCCGATTAAAATGGATCGTGATTTGTTCAGTGCGATTTGTATCCACACTGCTTCTACGTCATGCTGTTCTAGGTGGGAAAGTCTCTTGAAGTTGAGAGATTCACTGACATACACTAGAAGACCTGTCTCTTTGTCTTTAATAGGGTCTTTTCGAACAATGTTATAACCTGGGATTGAAACATCTTTATCGCTAATGTAGGTATTTAGTCTTGATTCGGAGAGACCCAGAACATGGAATGGCTTTTGGTGGTTTGATATTAGGGTCGAGATATCCGAGATTTTACTGACTGCACTATTGATATTTAAATGGCAAATTCTCAGTCCATCTCTCTATGGCCATGAGTTCTGGTTTGTGGTCATTTTATGTCCTGAGGGCACAAGTAAAAGGAAAAAAAAAAAGATAAAAGATAGAGGAAGAGGAAGAAAGGACACGTACAGAAAAAGTAAAATAAATGATAAAAACAAAAACAACAACAAAAAACAAGAACAACAAACAACAACAACAAAAATCAAAATCAAACAAAAACTGGTAGATTAGATACCACAGCAGCAGTGGTTCGCAAATAGGTGACTGAGAAGGCACTTACAGTCTAATGTGCACACACAACTATTGCTGTCAGGTTGTACAGGACGAGGTAGTGCAAGACAAAAAAAAAAAAACACAATTCCTGTATGTTGCACGCACAGAGTCACCAACTCATAATTATCTGATCACACATATGTATGTGACTCAGTTTGAATTGTCTATAGGTCCAAGTCTGTTTTGCACAAATGCGTTGCACTTATGGAGCGCTCTCCAATCAGTCACGTCCACTGAACGCAGGTATTAGAAACTCAAATTTAGTCTGGCATTCAGTGAAGGCACATATG
>JADBJO010001391.1:15000-27500 GCA_016801955.1 Conus betulinus | reverse complement strand
ACTCTATACGAAAATGAAAATTTACGTTGATTAGTGTGACAGTGCTTTATAAAAAAAAAAAAAAAAAATTTTCCTTCAGACTTTCTAGTACTCGCAGTTTGTGCAACAGAAAAGAAAGTCTCAATGTCAATATCATCATAGCCATTAAAGATCTTATAAACTTGAATTAGGTCACCTCTGATCTTTTTTCCCCTCAGAGAGTGCAGATTCAAATATTTCAATCTTTCATATACGATAAGTTTTTGCAGTGCTTTAGCACTTTGGTAGCTCGTCTTTGAACGTTTTCTAACATTATTGATTGACGCTTTTAAAAAGGGCTCCAAATCACATTAGCGTACTCCAAATGTGGCCTGACAAAAGCTTTGTATAATTTCAAAAAAGTATCTTTATCTAAGTAATTAAAATTTCTTTTTATGATACCTAACATTTGGTTAGCTTTATTTACCACTCTCTGTAAGTGGTGGTCAAATGACAACCTGCTATCGAAGGTAACACCAAAGTCTTTTTCTTCAATAAGAACCTCTACTTGGTGATAAACATCATTTTCCATCATTTTATATTCATTTTTCTGATTATTATTCCCAACATGCAATACACCACACTTGGTTATGTTGAAATACAGATTCCACGACTCAGACCACTCTTGCAGTTTGTAGATATCGTTTTGAATACAAGTGCTCTTTGATGCACAATTGTAAATCTTAGTATCACCTGCGAATTTTTTACATGGACTGACAAGGTTATCTGGTAGATCATTTATAAAAATTGTGAAAGAAACCGGTCCCAGGTTACATACTTCATGTGAGCTTTTGAGGCATAGAATAAATTTGAGCCATAGGTTGATATTAACTGATAATTGATAAAATTAACATCCCACCAGTCATTTCACTTATTTTTTTTGTGTCTGCTGATGAAATCATTTACTATAAAAAAAAATACATGAGCTACCCCTAACCTGACGTCACATTTCATACAGGCCTTCGCACTCACCCGTAACCCTATCTTTGCGTTAGGTGACCTCCCCAAAATAGACCCATTCCTCTCATTTTAATCTGTCTACTTAGAACCACCTGGCATGTACCTTAACGGTCAAATGATAGAAAAGAAGGATAATCAACTTTCTATAAATGATTCTCTTTTGATTCTGTCATTTAAAACCTGTCCAATTTTAAACCCTGTGTAATTCAAACAATTGAAAAGGAAAATCTCAAAACGACATAATTGTGTCTGTCTATAAATACTAGATTCTTAGGCAAGGTGTTCGCTCATTAATTTTTAGTGTGCAGCCAGCAAGCCAAAGTCGATGGGCGAAGTAGGCGCCTGAAATAAATGCACAAACGTTGCCAAACGGTAACTTTGTACTTTTGTTTGGTTTGTTTTTTTTTGTTTTAAACCATACCTCCCAAACCCTTAAAATTCCTTCAAAACTAGGGTGGCGAGCGGGGGGGGGGGGGGGGGGTATCTTGAAAAAAAAAACTAGCTATAAACAAAGAGATATAAATATAAATGAGCACTCGTAGGCCTACGCTGATGACCAAATATTTTCAGGTGCGTTGGTTTACATTAGTATGACCTCTACCCTTCGACCTGCTCAGCTTGGGTGGTCCTACCAGGAACATTCGCTCCCGCTGGCATAGCTTTCTGACAAGATAAACAAGAAGACCGAGGTGATGAAGATCAACACCACAGACAGCAGCGCAGTCACAGTCGGAGGTGAGCCCTAGTATTGACACTGTCATAGTCTCACTCTTGAGAGAGAGAGAGAGAGAGAGAGGGGGGGGGGAGGGGGGGATCAGAGATAACGTTTGCAAGGGGTGGGAGGGGGGGGGGGGGGGGGGGAGCACCTATCTGCCGCATAACGTTTGCAAGCAACCACAAATGTTGACGGAACAGCACCTATCTGCCGCGTCCGGTCCAAAGTGTGGCTGGGTTCACACCGTCTTGCCCACAATTTATCTACTCACATCTACACCAGTAAAGCTGGTAAGAGAGACTGCATTTAACTTGTGTCAGTTATTCGTTGTTCATACATCAGTTCATGTTTGAACTTATTTCGAATTCTATCACTCAGAGCACATGCACTTTTAAACGCAAAAGAGCCTAAGGTGGGTTGGGTTACCCCTGAAGCCATTCTTGGGTTTTTTGGGGGGTTTTTTACAGTCCCAAGAAAAATACAAATTTCTTTCAATATCTGTTACCGTAAAGTATCTACTTCCACCACTTATAAGAGACAGGCTGGAAGTGACTTTCGATATATAGATATAAACAACTCTATAACTTAAATGGAGAACACTGTCCGAGTCCTTCCCCTAAAGAACCAGACCTGCCACTTCTACTACACGGGATTCAGGGCTGTACCGAAGTAATATTCATAGCGGATTTTTTCATTTTCTAAAGCAAGAATTTTTTTTCCCAACAAATTTGCCAGTAACAAGTCTTGTTGCCATGGTTTTTCTTCTACATGTATGATGCCCCATGTACGATACCGGCGCTTAAAATGTAGTCGGTGGGAATGGGGAGAAATATGTACCTAGCTGTCCCATGAGAGACCCGAACTTCGCACATGGAAGACTTCACACTTTCTACGCTGGTGTACTATCCGCGGGACCACTTTTCAATACGCGGCTTTTACACATGTGAGAGACAGAGAGACTGGAATCTTCAACACACCATCCTCGACACCCTCCTCCCCACTCTACTGCCCCCCCCCCCACTCCCCCACCCCCCCCCCCCCCCCCCCCCCCCCCCCCCCCCCCCCCCCCTCATTATCATCATTAGCCATTCTCCCCAATGTAGATTTCCCAAACCAAACCCCACACACTTACACACACACACACACACACACACACACACACACACACACACACACACGCGCGCGCGTACGTACACTCTATTTAGGCACTGTATTACGCAAACATCGAACAACAACTGTTCGTCTCCCCTCCCCTCCTCATTATCATCATTAGCATTGTTATCATTATCATTATCGTTGTTGTTGTTGTTGTTGTTATAGTTCCAATTATCAATGTAGATTTCCATCGGAGATCAAAGGGTGTTCAAACCAACATACGCACAAGATGCGTACACGAATGTGCATGTGCATATGCATACTGGTCTGCACACACACACACGCACACGCACACACACACACACACACACACACACACACACACACACACAACCAGATTCTACTGATGAATCTCACCTGGGAGGCGAAAGTCGGCGTTGTCGTTAAGGAATACTCAAATTACACGCCTTACTTTTCATCTGCTTGTCCATCCCCCGCCCCGAGGCTTTTCAGCCTATCAATGGTTTGTGATTTGGCTGCGGGAATTCGAGAGGAGAGGACCAAAATAGACTAAGAAAATCCTAACAAAAAGTTAGAGGAAACTGCTCGCTGTAATCACCCGGAGCACACCGAAAAACACCCGGCCAACTTGGAGGGGGGTGTTGATATACTTTCAGTGTATCTACTATTTTATCATAACTATTTATATTATCATTGTTGTTGTTGTTGTTTATTATTATTATTATTGTTGTTATCATCATTATTATTGTTACTGTTATTATTGTTGTTTATTGTTGTCGTTGTTGTTGTTTATTGTTGTCGTTGTTCTTGTGGTTGTTCTTGTTGTTATTATTATCATCGTCATCATCACTCTTACTGTTATTATTGCTGTTGTTGTCGTTGTTTCGTTGTTGTTGTTCCAATTATTGATGTAGATTGAACAATTCCACAGGACATGAAAGGCCGTTCAAACCAACACACGCACAAGATGCGTACACGAGTGTGCACGTGCATATGTAAGCTTACATTGGTCTACACACACACACACACACACGCACACACACACACAGAGGAGAGAGAGAGAGAGAGAGAGAGGAGACAGACAGACAGAGAACCTGACAAGATTACACTGATGAATTTCATCAAGGAGGCGCGAGTCGACTCCTGACGTGTATAAGAAATAAACTGTTCACAAGACAGAATTAGTTCCCTCTCTTATCATTGAAAGAATACTTAAAATTATATGCCTTACAATTCGTCTGCATGCTCCGTGTGTGTGTGTGTGTGTGTGTGTGTGTGTGTGTGTGTGTGTACTGTAGGCTGTCCACAAAAAGTGTAGTCAGTTCATCTTTCTGTTTTTATAACCTACTTTCCTGAACTTCGTCAGGTCCTCCAAAACTGAGGGGTTGTTAAGACACAGAAAGGAATTTGGTTGACGGAAAATGTAGGACAAAATACAAAAAACATGTAAGTTTTTTAATTAAAAATGGGGGGTAGGGGGGGGGGGGGGAATATGTTTTCAAAAAGTAATGATAGAAAAGGAGAGAAAAAAAAAAAACCAACAAAATTTCGGTAAAGTTTAAAAAAAAAAAATCTGTTTAGCTTGGGACAAAAAAAAGTATGTTAAGCAGGAACACGTACAAAAAGAAAGAAACAATGAATGCAACAAAAAAGAAAATATAGGAAAACTAAGACATTTGAAGAAAAGATCGAAAAACCTGGGAAAACGAGGAAAATATTGAAGATTGAAGGGCGGAGGGGAGAGAAAAAAACGTTCAAAAGGAAAGACATGGCGGAAAAGGTAGAATAGCAGAAGATGTCAGGACACAGTGGAAAATGAATGGAAACAGCGAAGGTAAAAAAGAAGGAAACGTAGCAAACTGTAGAAAATGTGGTAAAATATAGGAGGGGGGGGGGGGGGGGGGGGGGGGGGGGGGGGGGGGGGGGGGGGGGGGGTGGTAGACAATATCGGAACTGGCCGCATCAGCAAAAAAGATAAGATAATTTAACACACGAACAAAAATAAAAAGGAGAGAGTGGTCAATTTTTGAAAAAAGTGAAAACAACAACAACAACAACAATAACAAAGAAAAATGTAGGGTAAAGAAGGATGTAAAAGAAAAACGGTGCAATTTATGGTGACAGCAGAACAAACACTCACGCACGGACATTCAAGGGACATAATTGCGCATATTGTAAGGCGGGAGTTATTGCAGCGGTCAGTTCTTTCTTTTTCCCATGTCGGTATTTGGGGAGTTACGATGTGTGTGTGTATGTGTGTGTGCGTGTGTGTGTGTGTGTGTTGGTCGAGTCATTGTTGGTAGGTGATCGACCAAAGAGAGTGGAGTTTGTGCCTATATTTGGCTGTACCCATTCTTGTGATTTTGGCCTTGGTGATTTATGGGTGATTGGTTGACCAACTATTGGAGACTGGTGCTTGTATATGGTTGTGTCCATATTTGGTCTTGTGTACAAGCTGTTGGTGGTTATCGATGATGATTGGAGGGATTTATAATCTAGAGTCTGTGCCGATACACAGTTATTCCCATATTGGGAAGTGTGGTCTCGTCACCCTAGGTGACATTGCTGATTGGTCCTCTGGCAAGTTGGTGTTTCGAGTCTGTATATGACTGTCTCTATGTATGCCCCTATCTGGAATTTTGTCATGCCGTTCCCTGGGCAACCTATTGATGATTGGTCGAAGTCAGGGTGTGGCCTTGTCAGTTTCATGGTGTCTGTCAACTCTTTAAGTGTCGTCTGTTTTTTGTTTGTTTGTTTTTGGCTGTCTGATTCAGTTGTTTGCGACTCCTGGCTCCAGATGGAGGCAGCTTTGCCACTTTGTTCAGTGGACTGCCAAGAAACCCATCGGTGTGTCCTTGTGACAGCTCGGGATTCCAAGACAAAGTTATCGGTGTGTCGGTGTCTGCCACCAGTGTCCACGCCTTCAAGGGAGCGAGGGTTTCCCCGGTCTGGAGCTGCTCTGGCGGGTGTTTGTCCCTGTATTGTCTTCGTTGGACATGGTAACTCCAGGTGAGAAGTGTAGGGCAGTTGTTCATTGAAGAAAGAAGTTGGAGATAGATGATTCTGGATCGAAACGCGTCGTTTGTACATAGGCGAAATCTGAGAACCGCGATTCAGTTTAGTATGAAAAAACAGAGGATCTACGGGGCCGTAAATCGCGCCGTCTTGTAGACAAGGGGGGGGAAGGGAGAGAGAGGGAGGTGTCATATGCTTGACGCGCGCTTCTGTTTCGAGCGAGAGGTTATCCTCATGCGCGCGCGAGCGCGCCGAATGTCGGTATGTGCGGCGGTTGTTGTTTTCATTGCATTGTGTTTTCCGTCGTTTGTTGAAAATGAATTTTAAAAAAAAAGTATTGTTTTAAATTCCAATAATTATCGAGTCAAACCATAAGTTCGTATACATAAAAATTGAAGAAGATTATGATAGCTTTTTTGTTTATTCTTATTTTTCTTTTGATTGGAGAAGAAAATATTTTTCGTTCGCCCTTTTTTTATATATGTATATGAAGGATTGCTGTTTGTAGTTGGAGAGAAAATAGTGTATGGTTGTTTGTGTGAAGTTGGTGAATTATATGATATTGGTGGTTTGAAGTGATGAATGTTTGCGGTGTGTTATGCATTGATATATTCAATGCATTATGTTTTCTTTTTGTGATTATGATTGGAAGTTGGAATAGGTAGTTTTTAAATTTGTGTTATTCTTAAGTTAGTGCAGTGATTTGGTTGCAAGTTGAAATTGATTAGGCGTATGCCTAGTCACGTTACAGCCCAGCAGGGGGGCGCCGTCCTGTCGCTCCGCTGTTGTTAGTATGTCTGGGTCTTCGTTACTACATATGGCCTCGCCGGTCATTTGTTTTCGATGGCTATCGGTTTTGGTGATACTGTGCTGTTTGAGTTCAGGGCAGTTACAGAGGTCATCCATTTTATTATTGGATTATGATATCATATCGGGGTTGACTCAATATTGTCTTATTCAGCAGCAGCGGCGAGCGCTTTAGCTCTCTGGTGTTGTTGTTGTTGTTGTTTGAATCGTTTGGCATTCATTATATGCCGTTCTTTATTATGTTATAATTTCCCTGTGGATAATTTCGTTGATTGATATATGGCATCATCCTGTCCCACTTGGGTACATACCGTTTGAGTGTGTCGATTGAGATGTGGAATAATATGACATTGATAGTGTGGTATGTGAAAGGATGGTTGTTAATAATTTTTGTCGCATTGACAGTATTATTAATTGACTTTGTTGACTTCGACATTCCAGAATATAGAGAAAGCCGGGGTGTTCATAATCGGAAGTTAACAACTATGTATGTGTGTGTGTGTGTGTGTGTGTGTGTGTGTGTGTGTGTGTGTGTGTGTGTGTGTGTGTGTGCACTCTGGTTTGTTTTTGTTTTTTTTTTTTTGTTGTTTTTTTTTACGGATATTGTAGGCTGATTTATGTCCCTTTTGGTAGAATTGTGAGTGCCAGATTGGGTTGTTGGTGTATGTGTAACACTTAGTTTGATGGCTCAAATGCCTTGGCCGATACTGAAGTCGCAGAGAGACATGGGTTGTAGTTCTGGTGTGCCCGAAGTTCTATGATCAGTTGCGGGCCAGAGTAGTCATGAAACTATCTTATGTCCAGGTGTCGACAGGGTTTGACCGCTCTGCTGCTGCAAACCCTCTTGTATGAGGCATCTTACCTGGTACTGCCCTTTTTCCGACTTCTTTCTGGCCGACCTCTAGGTCATCCTGGAAGGGGGCGAGCTCATCCTTCTGCCAGCATCGGAGCTCCCCCTCCTCCTGCTGAGATCTGCTGAGCTGCTGACCTGCTGGGCTCTTCATTTTCTTCAATGTGTGTCACAGTGTACTTTGAATCAGCGACTGCGTGTTGAACCTTGTGACATCGTCGATTCTTCATCGTTCGGCGCTTCGTCTGCTGGGGCATCAGGACCTCGGTGACAGTGTGGTCACCAGTGCACAAACCGTGAACATTCGTGAAGGAAGGGGGAAAAGTTGGAGTGTGGGAATTGATTGTGTAAAAAACGAAAAGACGGTTCGAGTGTGTGAAGGGTGTGCGTGAGTGGTTGTTTATAATATATATATATATATATATATATATATATATATAGAGAGAGAGAGAGAGAGAGAGAGAGAGAGAGAGAGAGAGAGAGAGAGAGAGAGATGTATGCATTGTGTGGAGGGAGAATTGTAACGAATTGGTTTGTTGTTGTTGTTGTTGTTGTTTTTTTTTAGGGGGGGGGGGGGGGGGGGGGGGGGGGGGGGGGGGGTTGTGTCCCCTTTGTGGTTCGTATATCGCGCGGGCACTTTGGGTTCGGTGGGCCATCCTATCTTTGGATGACCCGGCCCCAGGTTACCACGTGATAGTCCCTGGAGTATCCCTGGTCCGGTATTAACCCTGTGTGGGTTGGGGTCCCTTGAGGCTTCCTGGATTTGAAGGTGGGGTGTGGGGGGGCATTTTATTGTGTCTCGCTGATTTTGGTGGGTTTTTTTTTTTTTTTGTATTATTGTTTGAAGATTTGTTGTTGTTGTTTTTTTTGCTGATAGTGTGTGGGCGAGTGTGAATTTGAATAAAATTTGATTGTTTGTTGCACCTATTATTTGGGGTTTATATTTTTGTTCTGTGGTGTCGATAGTTTTAGAGTGTGGGCGGGCTGGATTAAAATGGGGTACCCTTCTACATTCGGGTATCCCTGTCACCGCACTAGGCGTAGTGACAAACACAAAGCGTCACACTGCTTGCAGTTGATGACTGAAGGAGAAATCTGATTAAATACGCTATCAATACTATCCTCCCAAAAACACACACTCAAGGGAAGTTATCTAGTACGGTTTTGAGTAGGTTTAGTGAAAAAACCCCACTAGATAACGTCCCCTTGAACGACAGTTCCTTTGCGTCAAATAGTAGGATTGAAATCATTAAAAACAAAAAAAAAAAAAAAAAAAAAAGCAAAAACAACAAGACGCAAAGCATATAAACGTACTCCCAGTTGATCTTGAATAAGCGTGAGATATTCAATAAAGAGGAAACACCGTTATGGGCCGTTATAGCTGTTAGTAACGGCTATTCTGGTAAACATCGGCCATCTTCTGTGACCCATAATGAACATACCTACAAATTTTCAGAAAGATCGGCCAAGTACTTTCTGAGATTTTCCATAAAGAAGAAAAATCGTTATGGGCCGTTATAGCCGTTAGTAACGGCTATAACGGTAAAATAAAGATCAGGCATCATCCGTGACCCATAACAAGCATACCTACAAATTTGCAGAAAGATCGGCTCTGAGATATTCCATAAAGAAGAAAAACCGTCATGGGCCGTTATAGCCGTTAGTAACGGCTATAACGTAAAATAATATACCGGGCATCATCCGTGATCCATAACAAACATACCTTCAAATTTTCAGAAAGATCGACCAAGTACTTTCTGATATATTCCATAAAGAAAAAAAAAAACGTTATGGGCCATTATAGCCGTTAACGGTAAAACAAAACATCGGGCATCATCCGTGACCCATAATGAATATACCTTCAAATTTTCAGAAAGATCGGCCCAGTAGTTTTGTCTCGAGCGAGTGGAACACATTTTGACCACGAACAGACAGACACACAGACAGCATTTCTTCGTTCCCATTGTAAAGTATTCAATGTTGTATAAGAACTGGGAGTACAAAAAACCGCGGCAGTTTGCCTGTTTATTTGACATTCGTAGAACCCTAAAACTTTTCTGATCCAATTTCTCTCTGATCCTTGATGGAAAGGACTCGAAAAGGATACAAACAATGTTTGAAGGCGAGTGAGCATTACTCCTCTTCCTGTGTGGTGTTGTTTTCCTGGGCGTAACATCGGCATAAAAACAGTCAAGGTCCTGTTGGCTTTTGTTGACGGTGTAGGATACATAGTACACATTGCTCTGAAGTCCTGTTACTGTTTGTGATTGGCGAGGAAAACTGAAAGCAGACCTCTTCATCTCACTAACGATGTAGTGAGGGAACAGAAAAACAATTTTGCTTGTTGATAGTTTGTTTGTTTGTTTTTAATGAACGATTTCTTTAAACAAGGAAAAGTGGAAGAAGCACTGAAGAAATCGTCCTCCTCTTTGTTTTTTGGGGTTTAACACTCGGCCTTCAATAAACGAATATTTTTTTTAAAAGTCTTAACTAAGAAAGACAGCTTCGTGTCATGGAAATTACCCAAATACAAGCAGTAGATTCAAGGTGCAAGTAAATAACTGCGCACGCAAAGCAGCAAAATAATACAAATTACATATATTCTTTCACTGAAATCAAATAATCCAACGTGTTCACACCGTCACGGCAATAAAACGTTGGAACACGTTCTGAGTTCATGTAAAGCAGCGCTGAACCAGGGAAGGTACACTGGAGGCACAACCAAGTGAACAAGTAGATCACACATGCTGCTAATGCTTCCAGAGGATACACAAAGCCTCGAGAAGCTCAGGCAACGCAGAGGCTACAAATCTTAATCTTGAACGGCTATGGCTTTTCTGGAAACCTTCTGCTGTCAAACTCACCCTACGGTTTTCTTCCCACTACTAAGAGGGTTTGGGGAAGGGGTTGGGGGCGGAGAGGGGGTGAAAAGGGGATATAGGCTTTCAGTCTTTTTTTTTTTCCTTTTTAATTTGGGACCAGTGTGGAAGAAAGACAAGAAAAAGGATGCACCAAACAGAAACTTAAAACAAACAGTCTGAAGGCTCTTTTCGTCAACGCTTCGACTCCAGCCGTTCTAAACACCATGGTTTCCGGCGTCTGTTGATTTAGTAATAAGTATCTTAAAATATGTTCTCTCTCTCTCTCTCTCTCTCTCTCTCTCTCTCTCTCTCTTGTTAACTTTCGGCACGCAGAGGGTAAACATTACCAGGACGGAGCTCTGAAATCAAAATGAAAATGTGTTGTCTATAGGCATTTTTGTGAAAATTCTTGTCCAGTCTACATCATGCCTGCAGTACCTCTTTCTTTTCGTGCTGTTTGTGGTGGATTTGTGACTGTATTTCTTGCTTTCATATATCGACTTGTTTTGAAAAAGGCCGTCTTATTCTTTAGGACATTGAAGATTCGTACATGTCAAAGCGGTGTCACAGTATACTTGATCCTCTCTCTGTTTTCCTACGGGCTTTTCCTTCATAGCTGCGGTGATGCTGAGCTGAACTTCGAACCTGCTCCTGGCAACAAAGCAGACAGCCTGAGGAGCTTAGACTGAAGAGCTCCGGTGGTGGTTTAATAGCATCCAGTACCTCTCCTTGTCGGATAGACACAGAACTCAGTCTCCTTGTTGTCATGTTTTCCATTCAAGTGTCAAATATAAGTTTGATAAAATAAAAGCTGAGATGAGGGACAGGAAAGAGATGTATGCAGGAAGTCATGAAGTTATTTCTTTGATCTCACACTTGAAGATGAAAGCCTGAAGGCACAGGATGACAGTCTGAATGGAAAAGTCTTGAAACCTGAACGAAAGGCTGATGATTTAGAATGTTGTTCTGAGAGAAACAATATTATATTTTTACGACATTCTCATGAGAGAACGGAAAACCAAGTAGGACTGTGAGGACCTTGTGCATGATTTGTCAGCTGTCTGTAGAACTACCAAAGGGGCATACAGTTTAACATGCTCCACAGGTTGAACGAGAAACCGGACTCTCCAATTATTGGTTGTAGTGCTTTTTTTAGGACAAAGAATCAATTCGGGTGCCTGAATTAATTTAGACCGTCCCGGGATTCGGATGCTGATAGCGACTCTGACACACAAGCAAGAAAATACACAGGATTTGGATTTTCCTAGCTTGTGGTGAACGGAGCTGAAGAAGAAAAAACTCGTCTGTGCTAAGCGCTTTGGCGATCTAGAAAGGGTTCCAAGGTATTGCAGGCGACCCTCAATCCATCGAAAGGCTTTGAAATGGCTCTTTGCCCCATGAATGCCAGTCAAATTGCCAGTCAGACCAGTTCCAATGTGCTACAAAAATTGGTTGACAGGAGGATCAGGCAGTCTCCACATAAGCAAATGAACTCATCCAGAGGAGTCATAAGGCGTCCTGACCTCAGAAGTGTTTCAGAAGCAGAGATCAAGAGCGAATTAGGATCACACCGAGTCACTGACGTTCACCGTGTGGCTATTCGCAAAGGGTCAGGTGGAGTCGCAACAAATACACTCATTTTGACGACGGTTTGTACGTCATCACTACCATAGACAGTTAGAGCTGGCTAACTCAATGTTAGAGTAGACCTCTATGTCCCGTCCTCGATGAGGTGCTTAGGGCTTTTGCTCTGGATCAGCAACCACCTGAAAAGAGTTTAGTTTGGACGTATTTGATCTCACCGACAACTTTAGTTAACGGTTCAGCACTTTTTTTTTCTTTTCTTTTTTTTAAAAAATATAATCCTGTGGGCAGACAATCAGACAAACAAACAAACCGATGTGAATTAAACACAACTTCCTTAGGGAGAGGTAATTTCAGTTAATTATAAGAAATCCCTTTCTCTTATTTGTGGTCATTCTGTAAGCTATGCATACATATTCTCTCACAGGTTCGAGCCATTTGCCCCCTCAAAAGAGTTATATTGCTTTAAACAGGATGAGCTGGCCGGGAAATTGGAGACATATTTTTTATCCGCGAGGCGGATGATGTGCCGGCCTATGTAGTCTCGATCTATTCATTTAGCCTACGACACACT
>JADBJO010001391.1:0-12500 GCA_016801955.1 Conus betulinus | reverse complement strand
CGATATAAACATTGATATATTGACTTTAGGCAGTAAACCACTACATCACCACGTGAATAGCACTGCTGGTTTTGAGCAATCATGATTAAGTTAACACGACTCCGCAAAATAACATAACCCGATATAAACATTGATATATTGACTTTAGGCAGTAGACCACTACATCACCACGTGAATAGCACTGCTGGTTTTGAGCAATCATGATTAAGTTAACACGACTCCGCAAAATAACATAACCCGATATAAACATTGATATATTGACTTTAGGCAGTAAACCACTACATCACCACGTGAATAGCACTGCTGATCCTTAGCAACCACGACGAAGTCTACACGACTCCGCAAATAGCGGGTTATATAGGCATTGATATATATTAATAAAAGAGACAGAGGTTAAAAAAAAAAAAAAAATTTTTTAACCCTAAAAAACAATTTAAAAAAAATCTAGCTCTGATCCAAATGTTTTCTGTTTATAAATCATTTATTATCAACAGAAACCTGTTTGACTTTAAAAACCTAGAGGTCATACAGGACATCATCTTTCCTTACATACTGTCATCATCCCCTCCCCCCTCCCCCCCCCCTCCCCCCACGCCCTCCGAGTGCCATAAATAGTACAGTACAGTGATGGTGAATTCTGAAGGTTCTCCCGATCAATGGCAAGAAAGCTCTCAGAATTAGACCATATCACAAAGCTCCTAATGCACATTACGAAAGCAAGTCAGAAAAGGGGGGGGGGGGGGGGGGGGGATAGAGGGAGAGAGGGGGTGGAAACAAGCAAATATACGCAACCCATCCGTCTAAACATGAAGTGTATCCAGCTCTCAGAACTATACGCCACTCCGATCCCATGCTCCCCAGTCTCCCCCCAAAATCGCTGCTCCCCCTCCCCCTCCCCTCCCTTGCTCCCTTTTCTCCTCTATCCCCGATTCCAGGACCACTCTTAAGAAGAAAATTTCATTTCCAGATTTCATCGCTTCCTACACAATGCTTACGCACATGTTTACCAGTAAGAGAGCTGTGACAGAATATTGAAAATTTGGAGAGAGAGAGAGAGAGAGAGAGAGAGAGAGAGAGAGAGAGAGAGAGAGACAGAGACAGAGACAGAGACAGAGAGAGAGAGAGAGAGAGACAGAGACAGACAGACAGACAGGAAGACAGAGAGAGTTTTTTGGGGGGAGAGGGAGAGACAGAGAGGGAGAGAGAGAGGGAGGGAGAGAGAGAGGGAGGGAGAGAGAGAGGGGGGGGGGGGTGTAAGACCAAAACGCTTTGTAATGTAACGTAATGCAAAAATGTGCATACTATTTAACAGTGACAACAACAACAAAGATAAGTGCTTTTTAATACAAAAGGTTTCTTCTATTCATGAAAAAGAAACGAAATGCCTTTTGGTAAAGGAAGCCACCAAAAAAAAAAAAAAATCAGAAACAAACAAACTACGACAAAAAGAACAATTATTACCAATTCCTGATGTCATGAACCATACTTTTTTTCCAGGAAACATTGAAAAGTTTTATGGTTGGTTATCTGTTTCAGAAACAAGGGTAAGCTGTTTCAGCCTGACCCGTCACTATAAATGTTTTATTCGAACAGACCATTCTGGGCAGAAGAAGTAATAAATTTGTGAAAACGCTTTCTCACCATATCTTGCGGAGTAATGCCAGTGGCCTCTTTGCGCATAGATATTGCCTTCTTGCACTCTATTCTTAAATCGAGTGTAAGGATATCAAATCTTTACTAATTAAGGAAGACAATGAACGTGATTTTAAAAGCATAAGTTGAAGAGCTTCGCTTTGCGGTTTTAAAGACATTCGCTCTTGTAGACTCCTAAAATTGTCGAGGCGTTATCTTTGAAAGACTCGACGTGTGCTTGAAAAAAAAAAAATGAATTTCAAGAATGGATTTTAAAAACTGTTAACTTAAGATAATTGAAATGCCTTTTAAGATATTCGATTGTTATAGGTAAGTAATATAATCTGCCCAGTAGAAATTGTTGGCAATGATAATCTCTAATAGCCTAAGTATTCTACCTTCTTTCAGTTCGTACACAAGGAAAAAAAAGCAGAAAAAAAAGAATCTGTAGAAATGTTTTGAACTTTTTCTCTTGTAGTTGTACACATGTATATCAGCATGATTAGAGCAGTGACAAACAGACAGACAGTGACAAGACGGGGAGACAGACTGACAGACACTGATGTCAAACATAGTGTTCATCGCGAGGAAGAATCTCGTGCAGACACTGACGAAAACGTTCCCAGAAAGAGACCACAGCATCTTCATCCTCCGCTTTCCACTGTATGTACGTCGTCGTCTTCACCACCGCCCTCATGGTTAACGTCATCTGACGTGACGTGACGTCATCTATGCACACTACGATCAGAGCGTCATCGTAGTCCAGCACGTGAGTCAGACACAGGGACAGTTCAAACTGGCACCACTGACTACAGACAAAGTGAGTGGAGAGATGACCATCAGGATCTTCTTGCTCCTGTTCACGCTCTGCGCGATGTTGTCCACGATGTGACGGCCCGGGAGGAAGTCCCTCTCGTGGACATGCAGCCTCAATCCCAGATCGTCCTCCAATATGGCCATCAGCTGCTGGCGCACCCAGAGGAGGTCCTCAGAGGCGTAGCATACGAAGACGTCGAAGTCAAAGTCGTTAGCCTGGAGACGTTGTCTTCTCAACATGTCACGGCCCCAGAACACCTCATACATCAGCAAACGGATGTGCCAGTGGTACCGGAAAACGAGGGATACCAGCGTCAGAGCGGAGATGAAGATGCCGCAGAACTGGATGAGGAGAACGTTGGTCGCGCGGTTGAGTAGACAGGCTTGTTCCGTCATGGAGAAATGGCCTAGTGGCGTTTCGGCAATATTCTGACATGTGTAATCGATCAGCGAACTCGCATCTTTGAAGAGTTTTGACTGGTCAGACTGATAACAGCGTGCAAACCACAGTAGATCACAGGAGCACAGGAAAGGTTTGAGCTTAATGTTAATTCTGATAAATTTTCCCGCAAATGATTGCCAAAGGTATGCTGATTTACATTATTTATTTTGTTATTGTGGAGAGACAACCATTTTACTCTGACCAATGAATCAAAACTCCCATCAGGCAAGTTAGCTATCCTGTTGTGGTCCAGCAACAAATTGGTTAAGTTACGAAAGGGAGCAAAAGTTCTGGGCGATACTGACTCCAACTGACAAGCTGACATAGATAACTTTTCCAGAGAACGCAAATGACCAAACACCTCGAGAAATCTTTGATCATCTACATATGTGAAATCGTTGAAATTCAAGCCTAAAGATTCCAGGCCACTGCGATTTGCGAAAGCATTTTTTCCGATGTTTCTACGATCAGCAAATTTCAGTCCATTGTTACTGAGTTCTAGGTGTTCCAGATTGTAATCATGAAAAGCATTATTAGCGATGACATATTTCGGCCTGTCACTGCGAAAAGCAATGACATACACTGCTTGACGCTTTAAGAAAAACGTTTTTAGGCGTGGGAACTTCAAGCTATCAAATGTAAAAGCAGGGAACACAGTGATGATATTGCTAGAAAGGTCAAGATGCTCTAACGATGGCAGGCAAATCTCAGCGGGGCTGAGAAATCTGATCTGATTTTGCCTTAGAGAGTCCTCACTCTGGGAAATATAGACTCGTTGGACGCAAGACTACAAGTATTAGGAAATGTCACAAATGCGTTGATAGCTAAATCCAGGAAGTCAAGTTGTTTTAAAGGATATGACGATCTGATTTGTCTTATTTCACAGCCGACTAGTCTAAGACTGCGCAGAAACTGGAGATCACAAAAAAAATCGAAGCTGTAAATTACATCGTTTGTATTGTGCTCCAAGCCTATGGTTTCAATATTCGATTGGATATTTTCGAACAAACCCTTGGGTAGAGAACTGATGGCGCAGTTCCGTGTACCGACTCTAGTCAGTGTCGGCAGCGAGAACACTTCTCTGAGATACTCGGGCGCCAAATTTGGATTGCTGAACAGATACCATTGACCTAGTTCTTTCAATGTTGCTGTCACATTTCATGGTATGATATGATTACCTCCTTGAAATAAGACGGTAATGTTTGTCAGCCTTGCAACATAATCCGTCATTTCTGCTTGACAGGTTTCTGTCTGGTTTAGGGAGGGGGCAGATGGTGCCTTGTTCAACATAATGGGAAAAGAGTTTAAATTCCTCCAATAAGGACATTCCTCTATACACCAGTATATAAAATAGTTGCATGACGACGGTACCTCTTTGCCAAAGCTGGTGTTGACAGGTCTCATAGATGAACCATTGAAATAAGGGCTGCTAGTAAGCACTAGTACCGCCATCAGAGTGAGCTGACACATTCTGGAAATACACATTTCAACCATCGCCATTCGAGGGGATCCTCAAGGAGTCACCAGAACACAGCAGCCTCAGACCATTAGTATCTCATACGCCCAGTGCCGCAAAGCGTTCAGTCAGTGTGGGCCTTCCTTCAGACTGGTCCTGGGGGCTGGTTGACTGAGGAGAGTGGGCAAGCAAAGAGAGTTGGTGTAAACCATACTGCTGTAGCTGACACTCTGTCGCTAATGGGGTCCGAGATTTCATTTCCTCTCTGAAGAAGAACATCCGATACAAGCCGTCTTGGCTCGTTTGTTCTTTGCGATGATAGCAGGCTGTGAAACATCTATGGCAAATCGTTAGCATCAAATGCCCAGAAGTTACGCTGGAAAACAAATATGTGTGCAGCATCTTCGGCGTATTGTTAGCTTCAAACGCTGGTATGTCACAATGAAAAACAAACTTTGTGCAGCAACCATAGCAATTGTTGGCTCCGAAAACCCACATAGGTGCGGAGAAAAGAAATGTCATTCTGTCAATGCTCTTCAGTGGACACACAACGCAGAATTAAGTGAATGACGAGAGCTGTTTCTCACCACTCACTGAATTATGTCCGGACAGTGAAAGGGTGGGCTCTGACAGCAAGTTCAAAATCTTTCCTTCCAGGAGATTCATAAACAGAATCTTCATATGAGCATTACAACGGTCTCACAACACAAAAAACATGTCTTGCAACACAACTAACATTCATAAACTACTCTCTCTCTTAGACCCAAGCCCCTGCTACTTGGATTTCATGCAATAATTAGCTCAAAGACCATAGTGTCACATAGCCGTTCAAAGCGAGTGCAACAGTTTAGAATGTTCGAAACTCCATGACGTAGAATAACCGATCAAAATGTATGGAATATTTCAGTATCAATTTTCTTAACACCCAGAAATGTTCTTGTATTGGACTTTTCAGTCGTCTCGACGTCGATCAAGAATTTACTGGAACTAAACCCTTCATTCGTCGCCTGTGCACACCCGTCATCTAACAAACAAACGTAATGTGAAACTATTCTTTGAAAGATCTGTAATATATCATCTAAACCAAAGAACCCTACAACAGAAGTTGATCTGTTCGTAACATCATAATTATGGTCAATTTTTTTTCCCCAGCAGTAACAGTAACTGTTTCCACATAAACTTTTTTCCTTCTGCTTTATCGTTGCTGGCTTCTTATGTTTTACGCTGACGTTACGCTTTGACCTTAATCACAGCAACAACAAAAAAGTAATTGTCTTGATCATTACTCGTCAAAATATGTTAAAATTACATATTTTCAATTCATTATCAAATGTTTATCGGGTCAGTCAGTACGAAAAGCAACAAATTCTCATGTAGTAGTTGTGTTTTTGTCCACAGTATTGATTACCATTCGCACGTAAACATATTTAGTTTGCGGCTTCGTCATTTTTTTTTTTTTTTTTTTTTTTTTTGCTGCTGTCCCAACCTCTGCGCCACCTCAGAGGCAGTGCACCCACGCCGCTCATTCCAACACCCTGTCCACAGCCACCTCCCGGGCGGCCCCGCCGCAGCTCCGGCACCGGCAATCCACAGGCAGCAGTCAATGTCAAGTCGTCAAGAGGCAACCCACCGGAGGAGACACTGCACTGCCGTCGAGTCACTTCAGTGGTGTTCAGTGGCGCCTGTTCTGATCTAACATACGCAGGACACCACCTACTAAGCCCCCTACTGACGACAATAATTGCTTAGTCGCGGAGCCGGCGCGAGTGAGCTCTCCCTCCGGGATCCGGAGGGCGCCACCACGTCCGTCCAACGACAGCCCCCATGGACTCGCGCCGATACCGCTGACCCCGACGGAACCAAACCAAGACCACAGACGTGGAGAGGACATCGAAACTGAGGTCACCATGAGAGCAGGGCTTGAAGGGCTACAGAATTTGAGACTTTTTTTTTATGCTGATCGATGAGAATGAGGATGATATGATGATGCTACGGATTTCCATTTCGGTCTGAGACTACATGACAGGCTGTACTCTACGCTTCCTTTCATACTATATCCTGGCGTCAACCAGGCCCGAGAGATACAGACACCTGCAGTGTTGGTCAGGAAATTTGAGCAACACTCTCAGAAACGCATCCATTAAGTGGATGAAACTCGACTGTGTGGTCCCAGTCTTCCCAACTGAGTCCGCAGCAACTCAACTCTGGGTGGGAGCTGGTCGGGGCAGAAAAAAACCACATGACGTCTGATGGGATTCGAACCACGACCTCCCAGCCGGGAGTCCGCGACGCTAACCACTTCGCCACGGCGGCTGGTCTTTGTTGTTGTTCTTGTTCTTGGTGTTGTTTTTTGTTATTGTTGATGTTCTTGGTGTAGTTGTTACTATTACTGTTATTATAATCATCATCATCATTTTCATTATCACGATTATTGTTGCTATGGTCATAATCATCATCATCATCATCATCATCCTTGTTGTTATTATTGGTGTTGTTGGTGTTGGAGGCTTCGCATTCCATGTACTCTGACCTTGTAGCTAAGTTCATGGATTCAACAACATATGGTATCAGAGAGAGAGAGAGAGAGAGAGAGAGAGAGAGAGAGAGAGAGAGAGAGGTGTACAATGAATATCACCAGGAGGCTTTGTGGAGGCCAAGATGAACATACCTGACATTTCTGCTTGAGTTGACCTTTCAATGTCAGTCCCCAGTCTACCTGAAAACGAGAATGTACATCGACGGGCCACAATTGAACCAATCGCAGATATTGCTTGAACCGCTCACAGATAAAGGCATCGGGACATTGGACGGGACTCGGTAGGAGACTAGCGGAGTGACATGGAAGGTTGTGGGGGAGAGGGAAGATGAGGGGTCAGGGAAGGGCATTTCGTGGGAGGCTGACAGGGAACTAACTAAATGAGTTCTACAAGATACATAACACGTCAATGAGGGTAACCAACTCAACCCATTGACCATCAATGCGGGTAGGTAGTCACGGCCAGGTTGAAGGATTTACTTCAGTAAGTTTCTGAATGTCCACAAAGCCCGAGGTTAGCAGACCGCCTTGGAGATGATGATGGAGAGTGTGAGGGTTCGTGGGCGGTATTCAGGAGGGTCCGGGAAGAAGAGTATAAAAATTGGCAGGTTTAGGGTCCAGGATTAGCTGCGATCTTTCTGCTGACGGCCGACCTGCGGAGACTTCTTGGAAGACAGACCGAGTACTACCTGTTGTTTGTTCAGATGGGACTCTCTCTCTCTCTCTCTCTCTCTCTCTCTCTCTCCTCTCTCTCTCTCTCTCTCTCTCTCTCTCAATATACATACATAAATGTGTGTGTGTGTGTGTGTGTGTGTGTGTGTGTGTGTGTGTGTGTGTGTGTGTGTGTGTGTGTGTGAAGAAGAAAGAAGAAGGCATGTACACTGTATGTATGAGAATCGTCTCCCCAGGAGACTGTTATATGACGAGCGGCTAGGACACAAACGTTCCCATAGAGGACAAAAGAAGATCTACAAAGACACACTGAAGGCCTCACTGAAGTGCTGTACATCGCTCCTGCCTCCTGGAAAGAAGCTGCGCAAGATTGCTCAACCTGGCGTGTGTGTGTGTGTGTGTGTGTGTGTTGTGTGTGTGTGTGTGTGTGTGTGTTGTGTGTGTGTGTCTTTGTGTGTGTGTGTGTGCGTGCGTGTGTGTGTGTGTGGTGTGTGTGTGTGTGTGTGTGTGTGTGTGTGTGTGTGTGTGTGTGTGTGTGTGATAAGGAGTTGAGGGATCAGGGGATTAGTGGGTGTCATATCACCTGTACTAATGACTGAGTTTGATTTCAGAAACTCCAGAAATTCGTGACGTGCTCCGAGGTGTTGAAAAAATGAAGCTGTTCGCCATACAGTTTGTGGTGGTTGTATTCCTGGCTAGTGTGTGCCTGACTTCACTAGCTCAACGAGGTGAGAGGAGAGAAGTCATTTCATTTACTGCCTGTCCAAGTCTGTTAGCGCTCTCTCTCTCTCTCTCTCTCTCTCTCTCGTCTCTCTCCTCTCTCTCTCTCTCTCTCTCTCTCTCCTCTCTTGTTTTTCTGCCATTTCCTAATGTTGTGCAAGTGGGATGCATGCACGTTCGCTCGCGAGTGATGCGTGTATGTATTTATCCGTCTGTCTGTCTATCTGTCTGTCTGTGTGTCTGTCTGTCTGTCTGTCTGTCTGTCTGAAATGTATTCTTCCAAACCTATGCACGTATGCATATGCCTGAGATAGACAGCTAGATGGAGAGGGAGATAGATAGATGGAGAGAGAGAGAGAGTGTGTGTGTGTGTGCGTGTGTGTGTGTGTGTGTGTGTGTGTGTGTGTGTGTGTGTGTGTGTGTGGTGTGTGTGTGTGAAGTGTATACTTCTTACTTACTTAAACTTAGATGCTCCCGCGTCTTGCGACGCATGAGGCAGTCAAGGCGCTCCACTGTGCACGGTCCTCAGCCAGTCTGGTAGTGTCACTCCATCCTCTGTCAACGAGTCTGAGGTCTCTTTCCCACTGTCTGTTGCCAGCTCATCCTGGGTCGTCCCTCTTTTTCTCTGGCCTGCTGGGGTCCATTAATGGCCTGATTTGCAGGCCTTGAAGAGGGTAATCTTAAGACATGACCCAGCCAGTGGAGGCGGCGTCTGCAAACGATGGTTGACACGGGGAGCTGTTTGGACCTCTCCCTGACGTCTGTATTGGTATAAAGTCTGACCTTATGATGCCCAAGATCTTACGTAGGGCACTGGGTATCAAAAGCGTCGAGTTTGTTCTCCTGGGTGGTCTTCAGTTGCCAGATTTCACAGCCATAGAACAGCGTTGAAATCACGCTGGAGTTATAAAATTTCAGTTTGATTCCAAGGGAGAATTTCTTGCTGTTCCATATTTTGTTCAGCTGATGAATGCTCATGTTGCCTTCCCAATACGACACTTCAGTTCATGGTCGAGATTATTGGCGTTGTTGATAGAGCTGCCTAGGTATGTGAAGTTCTCTACTTCTTCCACTTGTTTTTTTGGTCAATGAGAATGTCTGTTGGCCCATGATGTTTTACATGTAAGCATGTTTTTAGTTTTTGGCACTGATAATGAGGCCAGCGTTGCCTGCAAACTTGCTGATATTGTCTACAAGCACCTGCAGATCTTGAGTGGTGCTTGCAAGAGCGACAATGTCATCGGCAAAATCCAGTTCTGCGAGACTGTTTCCCTTCTGTCCACTTGGTTCCTTTTCCTTGGGCTGCGTGTTCAAAACCCAGTGAAACCAGTCACTGTAGCCATCTTCCGTCCTGCTTCTGCACTTGGAGTTTATGTAAATCTGCTTTATGGCCGACACATCTTTCTCTGGGATGCCGTAGGTTTTTCATGATTTTCCACAATGATAGTCTGTGGACACTGTTCAAATGCTTTGGAGAAGTCAATGAAGCTGATGGCCAGGGGTATTTGGTGCTCTCTACACTTCTTGATGATCTGTCTTAGTGTGAAGATCTGTTCCGCACAGAATCAGTTTGGGCGGAAGCTTGCTTGTTGTTCCCTGAGCTCTTTGTCCACTACGTCGCGCAGTCGGTTGAGGATGACCTGGCAGTACACTTTCCCTGGGACGACGACGCCGGAGTTGCAAGCCTGGTTACAGAGACTGCACATCCAAGAGACGGATGCAGTCACCACCACCTTTAGCAGCATTTCGCAGTTATTCCATCGAACCCAGGGGATTTATTGTTATTTAATGTCTTGATGGCTGTTTTGGGATCTCAGTGAAGTCATTGGTGTTTGATTGGGAGCAGGAGGGGATGGGTCTTCCGCCTCAGCTGGTGTCGAGGCCCCTCAGGTCTGTTCATACTTCTTTGAAGTGCTCGGCACATCTTGCAAGCTTTTCCCCTCGCCTCTTGACAGAAGTGTGCCATCTTTTGCCTTCACGGATCCAGAGCCTGTCCGCACAGTACCAGTTATCTTCTTTGCGATCTGGTAGACAGCTGTCATGTCATTGCGGTTGGTAGCTTTTTTCGGCATCTGCTTGCTTATCCAGCCAATGCCTTTTATCTTTCTCAGGCATTTTCGCTTCACCTGCCTGTCCTCGATCGATGTACTCCTGGTAGTAAGCTGTTTGGTCTGAGGTGCAGATGTGTCTCTTCTGTGGGAGTTCTTTCCTCTCTGCTATCAATTCCCATGTGTCATCACTGATCCAGGATTCCCGCAGTGACTTCTTAAACCCTAGGATTTCTTTTTCAGCTCTTGCCATGGCCTCCTTCATCTCCTTCACCACTTCCCTCCTGAAGACAGATCTATATGTGTCGCCTGCTCCGAGGCCTTTCGTCCGCTGGATCGGACTCATCAGGGGAGACACGGCTGATTGTGTCTGTGCTCTTGGCGTCAGATAGAGACACACCACAGTCCATAATTCTGTGGTGTTCCGACCGCCAAGGGTTTCGAAAAGAATGCAACAGCACCCCCCAAGCAGCCAGCGAAAGGTAGTAGAATTAAACAAAACGAAAGTTTGGAGAGGAAAAAAGTTGTTGAAAACTAAAACATTAAGAGAGAGAGATGCTAATGGTGAAGTTTTTTTTTTTGTGTTTTTTTTTTTTTTTTTACTTCCGTTCTTGGTTGGTTATTTTTTTAAAGGCAGATGAATAGGACAGTGTTGATCCACAGAAAAATGAAGAGATGGATTTTCGGACTTATTGACAAAAAAAAAAAGAAAAAGTCATCCCCTTAGGTGCCATACTCCATTGATCCGATATGCTGATGCCACCAAAAAAATATATATATATATATAGAAAATATAGATATAGCTATATAGATATGCATACATATATATATATATATATATACATATAGATATATATGTGTGTGTGTGTGTGTGTGTGTGCGCGCGCACGCGCGCGCAAGCGTGCGTGTGGGTGTGTGTGTGTTTGTGTGGTGTGTGTGTGTGTGTGTGTGGTGTGTGTGTTTGTGTGTGATGTGTGATATACGGGTGCGATTACGTCTGCACCACTGCGAATGTCCATAATGCGTCCCATACATATCTGGTGTGTGTGTGTGGGGGGGGGGGGGGGAGGGGGGTCGGAGGTGGGAGGGTAAGGAAAGAACGTGAAGGGAGGAGAAGGCAGAGGGAAAGCCTGTCATGAAGGATGAAACAAGAAACAACGTCACATTCCTATGATATCACACGTCGCTCGTCCACAGTATACAGTGCGAAGCGTCTTTGAAGTCGATTTAAGGACCTGGCTACCGTTCCCACCCCTGATACCAGGGGTGATGTTGGCAGACCATGTTAACCTCCAGTCAGAGACGGTGCCTGTGCAACACGCGACGAGGCGTGTTGCCTGAAACTGACCTTCTCCCCTTTTGCGCAAGCGGGCTGAAATCAACATGACCTTTGATGTACTCCTCAGAGGACTGGAACTTTCACGTGGGCGATTCCGTGACCAATACCGGTTACGGTAAGAGAGAGAGAGAGAGAGAGAGAGAGAGAAGAGAGAGAGAGAGAGAGAGAGAGATAGAGAGAGAGAGAGATTATACTATGATTATGTATCATTTGAATCAATTGAAAGGAACAAGTGCGGAGATGATTTGCACACACACACACACACACACACACACAACACACACACACACACACACAAACCACACAGCCGCGTTTTCGCACGCGCCGCAGCACACACACCACACACACACAACACACACACACAGCACACACACATACACACACACACAACACACACACAACAAACACACACACACAACACACAACCCCGCCGCGCAGCACACGCAAACGCCCCGCCCATATCACATAACAGACGTTTGTATAGATAGAATATATAGAATAGCTAAGATAGATAGATAGCTAGATAGATAGATAGGATAAGCGATAGATAGATAGAGGAAACCAGAGAGAGAGAGTTCAGTAGAGAGAGAGAGAGAGAGAGAGAGGGTATAGAGAGAGGAGAGAGAGAGAGAGAGAGAGAGAGAGGTAGATATATTACATGAACGTTATATTATTTTATTTTTTTTGTTCTTTTAAGAAGTAGCAGTGGCGTGTGTCACTGTGGTGATGATGATGTGAACATTTTTTTCCGTAAGATTGATTGTTGAGTGGATTAGATAATGGAGTGGGGAAGCAATGATATGCACAGATCGTAACTGGGCATACTTTTACCTAAAAGT
>JADBJO010001390.1:425000-436245 GCA_016801955.1 Conus betulinus | reverse complement strand
TCTTCGGACACGAAAAGGGGCTTACCATGTGTGTACTTCTATTGCCCTGTGAAATGGAATGGGATCAATCAACACGGGTCAGAACTGCACGCGTAACCCTTGTCACGGGTAATGTAGCCGCACTGGCATGCAGAGTTATACAGCTGGTCATCATCACCACTGAAATAGCCGAATTGGTGAGAAAAACCTGCAAAAACACATCCTGGGTGGCTGCATTGAGGAAGATTTTCCGAGAACTCGCACTCGCAAGACATAGCCACGGCTCACGTAGCCGCATTGCTGGAAAACCAGCAAAGTTATATATATCTATATCTATATATATATGTATATATAACATGTGGCCGCATTCCTGGAAAACATGCAAAGTTACATATATAAACATGCTTAGACACAACTGATGTAGCCGCACTGAGGAAAGATCGTTGAGGGAGACTTGCTGAGAAACCTGCAAACCAGTGTCATGGCCACATTGCTGAAAAAAAAGATGCAAAGTTATATATATATAAAATATAAAAACCTGCCAAACACAGCTGATGTGTACCAGAGAGGAAAAAAATTGTTGAGACAGTCACGGTTGATGTAGCTGCATTGCTGCAAAATGTGCATTTTCACCGCTGATGTAGCTGCCTTGCGGAAAAAAGTCATGCCTTGAGTAGAAAACCTGGATCCTGGCTAATATGGCTGCATTGCTGAGTGACATGGCAGATCACAGCAGATGTAGCTGCATTGAGTGGAAAACATAGGTCACAATTAATACAGCCGCATTGCTGATGAACATGCAAGATCACAGAAAACATAGGTGACAATTGAAACCCGTTGAGTGCCTTTAAGCCGTCAGCTGACGCCGTAGTAAAATTGTACTTCCAGTGCCTATGGGCCGTCCACTGACGTCATGCATTTGTCTTGAATTTTCATTCGTTACTATTCCTATCAAAGGACTGAAATAGAGTGTGCGTAGTAAACCTTATATGTCTGCAGTATTAAAATGATATGCCAATGACCACATGTGAGGGGGAAGACCATTTTTCCTCATCACCGACTGGATGACCAGCCAGCGCTTTGTCTCGCTTGCAAAGATGGCGGCACAACCTTCGACGAGCGTAGCGACCAAATCAACGTACTTACACAGCTGAGCGGGCTCTGCTAATCATTTTTGACAAAGATAATAATTTTTTATTCAGCGACTCACTCGAGCATGAAGGTGAGATGATGATAGTGATGGAATTGCCGACCACATTCGTCAGTTATTGAGTCGTGCTGTGCGATCTCAAGAGTGTGTTCAGCTGACTGGTTACCATCGTGGGACGAGCTAGCCTAGTGTGTACTCTGCACTGTGTGCGAGTGGCCAGCGACGTGTTAGTCAGCGCGAGAGGGGAGCGCGGCTTGCTCGCGACGTGACACGGGCAGCAGGAATGGTGGGGAAAGAGGAGGAGTGAAAGAGAGGGTTGAAGTCCAGCAAGGGGGGTGGTGGGGGGAGGAGGGGTGGTGGTCGTGGACTGACCCCTGTCTGCATGAGGTGTGAGCGTCTGGATAGACTTCTAGACTGTTTTACTTTCATTTACAGGTGTAGTCTGGATAGACTTCTAAAACTGTTTTACTTTCATGTACAGGTGTAGTGTGACAATACAAACTTTATTTTCAATTTTTTTTTTTTTTTGCTTTGTGTTTTTTTTTTGGATGTGAAGCTGTAGTGGTAAATACATATGTTTCTGATCATGCAAAAAAAAAAATCTATCCAAATCTAAATGCCTACATTTTTTTTTTTTTTTAAATGATCAAAATGAAAACACAAGAAGCCCAGATTCAAAATTGCCATCAATTGCCTTCAAAAATCATATATATTTCATTTTTATATCTTTTGTAGTTTCCGAGCTAGAATTTTTTGTTAATTATTACCCCCAAATCATTAGATTTCCCAGGCACTGGGCAAGCCTTTGTTATGTAATTTTCAGGCAGTGAATGGGTTAATATAGGCGCATTGCTGATGAACATGCAAGATCACACGGAAAACATAGGTCACAATTAATATAGCCGCATTGCTGATAAACATGCAAGATCACAGCAAGATCACTGCTGATGTAGCTGCATTGAGTGGAAAACATAGGTCACGACTAATATAGCCGCATTGCTGATAAACATGCAAGGGCACAGCTGATGATGTAGCTGCATTGAATGGAAAACATAGGTCACGGCGAATGGAGCCGCATTGCTAAGAAACATGCAAGAGCACAGGTGATGTAGCTGCATTGAATAGAAAACATGGGTCACGATTAATATAGCCGCATTGCTGATAACATGCAAGATCATAGCTGATGTAGCTGAATTGAGTGGAAAACATAGGTCACGACTAATCTAGCCGCATTGGCGATAAACATGCAAGAGCACAGCTGATGTAGCTGCATTGAATAGAAAGCATGGGTCACGGCGAATGGAGCCGCATTGCTGAGAAACATGCAAGAGCACAGCTGATGTAGCTGCATTGAATAGAAAACATGGGTCACGGCTAACGGAGCCGCATTGCTGAGAAACATGCAAGAGCACAGCTGATGTAGCTGCATTGGAT
The DNA here is from genome assembly GCA_016801955.1 of Conus betulinus. Taxonomy (NCBI): domain Eukaryota; kingdom Metazoa; phylum Mollusca; class Gastropoda; order Neogastropoda; family Conidae; genus Conus; species Conus betulinus. The sequence continues at coordinate 433,682 of JADBJO010001390.1, read as the reverse complement.
AGAAAACATGGGTCACGGCTAATGGGGCCGCATTGCTGAGGAACATGCAAGAGCACACAGCTGATGTAGCTGCATTGAATAGAAAACACGGGTCACGGCGAATGGAGCCGCATTGCTGAGAAAGCACAGCTGATGTAGCTGCATTGAATAGAAAACATAGGTCACGATTAGTATAGCCGCATTGCTGAGAAACATGCAAGAGCACCGCTGATGTAGCTGCATTGAGTAGGAAACATAGGTCACGGCTAATGGAGCCGCATTGCTGAGGAACATGCAAAGAGCACAGCTGATGTAGCTGCATTGAATAGAAAACATGGGTCACGGCTAATGGAGCCGCATTGCTGAGAAACATGCAAGAGCACAGCTGATGTAGCTGCATTTGAATAGAAAACATAGGTCACGATTAGTATAGCCGCATTGCTGAGAAACATGCAACAGCACAGCTGATGTAGCTGCATTGAGTAGGAAACATAGGTCATGGCTAATATAGCCGCATTGCTGAGGAACATGCAAGATCACAGCTGATGTAGCTGCATTGAGTTGAACATAGAGGGCACGGCTAATAGCGCCGCATTGCTGAGAAACATGCAAGTAATGTAGCTGAATTGTGGAAAACAAGTGGTAGAAATGATGAGAGACATGCAAAACAAACATAGTTACGGGCTAATGTAGTCGCGTTGCTATGAAACATGCAAAACATAGTTACGGCTAATGTAGTCGCATTGCTATGAAACGTCCAAGTTTAAGGTTGTTGTAGCTGCATTGAGGGCCAATAGTCCTAGTTATGGCTGATATGGCCGCGTCGCAGCGAAACGTGCACCGTCACAGCTGAAGAGCTGCATTGTACAGAAACCAGTCAAGGAACAAAACAGGAGGGACCTCAAATAGGTACTCCTGGTAATCTTTAGTGGTAATCTTTACTGATGTAACGACTGCTGATGAACATGGTAAAAGACAACCAAAATCAAAAGCAACATTCTGCCATGACAGTTGTAAAAGGCACGATTTTTTTTATTTTATTTATTTATTTTATTTTATTTTATTTTTATTTGTTATTTATTTATTTTTTTTTTTTTTTTTTATTTTTTTTTTTATTTTATTTATTTTTTATTTTTTTTTTTTTTTTAAGCGCCTTAAAAATACATAACTTCTGTGTCTGGTATTCCGTCATTTATCGATTCCCCTTGCGGGTATGAGAGATGGTGTATAAGACGAAATTTACCTTTCTCTTTCTTGGGCACCAGACCTATCGGTGAAATGGTAAGGTTTGAAAACGGTTTCTCCTTAAATGGGCCTGCTAGTCGTCCTAGTCGACATTCATTGTGTAGTTTACTACTCACTATTTCAGGGTGGTCGTCTGTGGATGCTGAGTTAGTCGTCCTAGTCTGCATTCATTGTCCAGTTTACTACTCACTATTTCAGGGTGGTCGTCTGTGGATGCTAAGTGAAGGGCTTCCTTACGGGCTTCCTTATGGGTTAAAGAGCCCTTGTAACCGACTCGGAAGCCCCATCTGAAACCTTCGCTAAGGAATACTGCTAATTCCCTGTCATACCTATTAGGTAGGTAGCGTTCTAACATTTCATGCTTGACTGGGCTTGGTAGGACTCTACTGTCGCACTTTTCTAAGTGTGGTGGGATTGGGTTGGTTTCCGTCTGTGGTGGGTGGAACCATGCACACGTCATAAGCAACACCTCAAAGACCTTGTGTTAATTTGATGTTACGTTTTTCTGGGTCTAGGCCAAATTCATTTGCCAATCTTTTAAAGCAGTCCAAGTTTGCGTCAGTACTTTCTGTATTCTCATTAAATGGATCCAAAGAAAATGACATTGCTGGAATTTGGATGGGTGTTATACAATTCTTGGTCATCAACTATCCACTAAGTACAACAAAAGCAAAGAATCACACGATGTAAATATCAAAATGAATTGATTATAACGTCAACCACACACACTCTCTTATTATTTGCTGTGTAAGATAATCGTTCACACAACAAACAAGAAAGATTTCCCTCCTGGACTCCACTCAATCAGCCTATTTGCACTTAATTCTGCTCTTTGTCCAAATTTTTGGACTAGCCAAAGGAAATAAAATTTTGAGTGAATTGTATTATTTAACAATCCAAAGTGAATTTTACAATCCCGACGAGCCCCCACGTCGATGTGAAGTTGTTTTTTTTTTTTTTTTTTTTTTTTTTTTTTTTTTTTTTTTTTTAAAACGGAGCACACGATCGCAAAGGGGGGCGATCGATCGGCCGCGCGTAGAGGTATAAATATACAAGCTAAATAATAAAATAATATATACTAGTACCGTGATATAATAATAATAAACACAGCACAGTGATATAATAAACGCGCGCAAGGGGTAGGTGAGCGAAGACTCGCGTGTGTGATGTGCCTGGGGATCAAGAAATGGTGGGAAACTCGATCACCGGTCCACATCACCGTCACCGAAAAGTGCTGAGTAACGCTGTGTGAAACGAAGTACAAATGCGATCGCGAAGGTAGGTCGTGATCGCTATGCACACGTTGAAGAACGATAAATGATGCGATAAATGATGAGCAAAAAAAATGGAAAACGAGAAATGTAGTAGCCAAACCACGTGTAGCACAGTGGACTTATTAAGATGAGCCGACGGGAGAAAGCCCGACCGGCGCAAGGAAGATGGCGGCCGAGACCGGCCACGCGGTCGTCGCCCAAGTAGTGGTGTGAGCGTCGCACAAGTAGTGGCGTGACTGGAAAATAAATAGCAGGAGGGCCTTAAGGAAAGGCGCGCGCGGTCTAGAAAGGCCGAACCAAACAACCTGGCGTGGGGTAAACGGGCGATAACCACGAACCGGGTTACGCGTATAACCACGAACCGGGACAACGACGATCGCCAAAATAAGTCAAGTGCTAGAAATACTAGCCCACCGATAGCCTCACACGGCAAGTGTAACAAAGGTTTAGCACAAGCCACAAGTGAATGAGTCAAGAATGCGAACACAAGCAAACTGTACACAAACGCAAAGTACAGGCGAGAAAGAGCACAAGACTTATCTTGTTTGGGCGACAGGAATTTTTCGTGGAGCAGAGAGTGCGTCTTCACTGCTAGCGTGCTACTCGAAAAAGGAAGTGCTTTTTTGCTTGCCTGACATACGTCGAAAAGGGGAGTGTTTTTGCGCATGCCTGACATGCGTTAAGACTTTTGTCTTGCCGGAAAATACCGGATAAATCGCACTCCGCCACAATTCCCTTATGTCCCATAAGAACTTTTATGCCACTCTAGTTACTGTTCATGACAAACACATTAAACAGTACACAGATTCGCCCCACCACTCATGTATCGCCGTCCAAGACCCAAACACTATTGCAATTATGTCCCACTCGTCCTCTTGTTCACAATTGTTCAGTGTGCACAACGCACACGCATGTCCATTCAGAACAGACACACCAGACAAGAGTGCGTTTCCTGTCACCACACTGCTGATGGATGGGGCACACGATTGGCCGTGTGATGCTCTGCGCCACACTAGACCTCCGGTCACACCTCACAGCATCCTCGACACCCTTCCCTGTAACACTAGTGTCCATCCCGTAATTTCCCCTCCGATAAAGACCCCAAGGGAAGCAATGACCACGTGTTCTCCCAGCGCTGCCAGGTCGCCACAAGATGCAGGCGAGTAGTTATCAGCCAGCCACCCACTATGGTCAGCAGACACTCCCCCCTCATGCCCAAGCTGCGGTGATGTAGGGCGAAGAGCACAGACAAAGGGGGTTATCAGGTCAATTAAACACTAGGTCTGGAAGAGGTTGTGGACAGATAGGGGCAGACATTGAAAGGGTCAAGGGCATCAGAATGGGGCGAGGACAGGGTCAGAAGGATGCAGGAAGAGTCCACACTTAACGGTCGACCCTGGGGATGACCAGTGTTGCATCAGGTTCCTCGATGGAGACGATAGGGGTCTCCGCTGACGCCAAGCAGCCCAACGTAGGGTTCTGTCCCAATCAGGCCAAGACTGTTCAACAGGGGATCTTTACAAATCAATTAGAGAAAGAGCACAAATCCTTAGAATCCAGATCCTATATCATCACCACACTTGACTAAAAACACTTTGTCACTAGTCAGATGCATGCATGAGTCCACCCCCACACAAACATGGATCGCTCATAGCAAACGGGGCTCAATCCACACGAACTCAAGTCACACTATGGGTTCACGCGTACCAAGATCAGCACTCACAATGAGCTAAAACCCGACCCAAACAGTCGAACCCAGATACATTCCATACCATCAATACACACCAAAATATACCCAATCCAAACCTACAGAACGTAATAGAATACACCAACCAAAAGTTACAAAACGCATCCCATTATATAATAAATCTCTCAATGCTCTCGAGCGCGTGACCAGAATCAACAGAGCTTAATGCATAAATTTTCACCAAGCATTATCAAAATTATACTACTGCAGTTCACACTTCATCAGTGATCGACGCCTGAAAAGGAAGATAACTACATGTCCAAACGGATTTTGAATTCAGACAGCATGGCAACTTCATATATCCCAGAGATAATGTACTTTACAAAATAATAATAATAATAAAAATTAACTAACGTCTCCGCATCACGAACACCGCGAGCCTAACCAACCTGGCGATAATTAAAACAGCGCAAGGCACTCACTAAGAGCCCTAAACATCTGGCTTACCGACAATACCAAAGTAGACAGCCCTATACACCACCCTTAGTCTACACCTGCTATAACCCCACTAGTGGCAATAACTACCACTCAAGGACAGCAACGAGCCTGAAGCTACGCCGCAAGCTGGCAACAGCTACACTGTGCAGCAAACAGCAAAAGGCGGTTGCAACCAGGTACAGTCTGCTGCTCTCATACCAGCTGAGGCACAAGCTGAAGTTTACATAACAACTACCACACGACTCGCTACCACACTGATGTTGAACAATGCAACCGCTGGTTTTTCAGGCTCCTCTCCCTAACTATCCCAGCAGTACGTGGACACACGGACTACCACGGACTAGCTTGGCAATACACCACAAGATACTAGTCTGCAACTCTTGGTGAACGAATCACCCACAATAAAACTATCTGGCCAAGAACCACACCTCCTGCAGTCTTGCCAGCCTAGATCAAGAAAAAAAAAAGAAAAAAAAGGAAAAACTCGACGACCTTGCTGATTCCTACTCAGAAAACGTTTCAAAACCTGCCACCTGAGAGAACTTGAGTGGCCACCTTGTCAATTGAAGCTACACACGCATACACGCGCATCAACACAAAACACACACACACGCAACTCTCACTCACAATCACACAGACACTACACAAACTCACACAGCACTACGGCATGCACAAAGACAGCCAGTGTATACAAAGCCGGCTGACACAGTTCATTTGGCCTAAAAATAGAATAAAAGCGTAGAGTAGGGCAAGATACAAACTAGATCGAAATCTCCACGCTCTCTATCGGCTTTAAAATAACAAACTTATAGTAAATTTACCCCAGAGCGCGGTACACCCCCCCCCCCCCCCCCCCCCCCCCCCCCCCCCCCCCCAAACTGACACTAAAACGGCCACACCGCTGATGACAGAGCGCAAACAGACTGCTCATAGATCGTGCTAGCGTGAACATGGTAACGACGACAGTAGAACATGCAGGCTCGGACCTGACAGTCTGTGTGTGCGTGTCTGTGTGTGCGTGCGCGCGCATGTGTGTGTGTGTGTGTGTGTGTGTGTGTGTGTGTGTGTGTGTGAGAGAGAGAGAGAGAGAGAGAGAGAGAGAGAGAGAGAGAGAGAGAGGATTCTACTCTGTGTGGGAGACACAAACGTTTTCGTCTGTTCACAGTCTCTGTGGAAATGTTCGTAATTCATTGAAGACATTTACATACGTGTATGGAATAATGCTGTAGAATCTAGTAATAAGTGTTTATTTACAGAAATTTTAAAACAGAGTTTTGCCGTGAAAAATATATTGAATTGTTACGTGATATCCATATACACCCACTGATTCGAGTTCGCTGTAGTAATCATAAACTCATGATAGAAATTGACAGACGATTCGGAATACCTCACGATGAACGATTGTGTCGGGGATTGCGACCAGAATGACCTTGGTGATGAGTTTCATTTTGTATGAATTGTTTAAAACATAACGACATTAGAAATCAGTTTATACCAAGAAAAGTTACATGTATAAAGTCCACGTTTAACTATTGTCGTTTGCTGTGTGGTGGTAAAAAAGTGTTGCTAAATTTAGCGGAGTTTCTGAAACTTAGTAAAGTTGGGTAACATTATAATAATTATATTCAGTGTGTTAATCATATGGAATTTTTTTATGTTTAAATTGTTTCATTTATATTTGTTTGATTTGTTTGAAGTCCTCCATGCTCCATAAGGGGTCACAGGATGAAAATCTTTGAATCTTTGTGTGTGTGTGTGTGTGTGTGTGTGTGTGTGTGTGTGTGTGTGTGTGTGTGTGTTAGATTCGTTTGTCTACGGGTTTTTTTTTTTGTGCGCTTTCACTAACATTTAAAACGTATTCGTCCGTTTTTACGTAAATGTTTTTGTACGTCTTTGCCTATACGTTTTTTTTTTTTTCTTTTTTTTAATGTCATAAGTCCTGAAGACGGTCTATGACCGAAACATTGAAGATTTTTGTTCTGGTTTTTTTTGTTTTGTTTTGTTTGTTTGTTTTTTTTGTTTGTTTTTCTGTTCGTTTGTTTTTCTTTCTGTTTTAAAATCTTCTGATCATCCTAAACGGCATTTTGTATAGTCCACACATGATCTGCAGTCAAAAATATGTTTTATTATTCTGTCACATGGTGCGTTCGACGTGCATCACGCGACAGCATCAGCTTGACTAGTAAGGCTTCAATGAGGTAAAACTGCTCAAACACTTCTTTACGGTAAAAAGGCCTCTGTTCACTGTTCACAACTATTTATTTTGAAATAAAGTCTATCAAAAGACATGAGAAATCAATTCTCTCTCTCTCTCTCTCTCTCTCTCTCTCTCTCTCTCTCTCTCTCTCTCTCTCTCTCTCTCTCTCTCTCTCTCTCTCTCTCTCTCTCTCTCTCTCTCTCATGTTTCCTTGTTTGTTCTGTGTGCTCTATGCTGTCATATCTGCTAGGCGATTCGGTTCTCGTAAGCAGCATTTCTTTGAAGATGAGGGCATGTGTTCGTTTTCTTGTGGGAGCAAGAGTTACTGTACTTGTTTGTTGTTTATTGGAACAGAACCTCGTTTTGCATTGTGTTTTGTGTGTCTGAGGTGTCTGTAGCCTCTTGTCAGCAATGCTGTGGCCTGTTAAGTCGTCCAGTCATCACTTTGCTAAGCATTACCGGCAATCACGTGAACATGGACACATTAAAATGACATCATCTCCATTTTTTTTAACACTAGGCCTGTTCTGACAACACAGGTTGTTTTTTTTTTTTTCCCTAAGCGAGCAACAGACGCATCTCATGCTGTGAACTTCATGACCAGATTTTTCGAATAAGTTTTCGTAGGTTCGCCAAAAAGACAAAGACAAACAAGTTACGAGACAAAAGACGATGCATTTCGACCTCTCAGGTCTTCTTCAGGCAAGACAAACAACGTTCAGGACAATAAAACGAAGAACGAGCAATCTCTTATCTTCTAGTAATACAGCGCAAAATGGGCATTGAAATGACTGAAACTAACTTCATGATCAGAATGAATTTCCCCGACACCTGTCGAAACTGTGTCCACAGGTTCACAAAAGGCCTAGGAAAGCGTGCACGTTTCAGTAGGGTGTCCCACGACTGCGGCCATGGAGCCAAGGAAAGCCTCAGTCCTAACATCTGGCGTCTGCGGCCCCATACTTTGAGGCTGGTTGTGCGTGACAGCTTCCCCTAAGTCTCCTTTCCGCGGTGGTATTCTCCTGCCTTCAAACTCCACACCACCCCCCTTCCCCCCGTCGTCCCCACTACCTGCACTGCGACCTGAGCAAAAACCAGGCTGTGCCTCCGGCAAGTTGTCTTCTGCTTGCAAGATGAGCCGGTTCAAGATGACCCCAGCAAAAATCTTCCCTTGTGATTATAGAAGGGAGATGGCCTGACAGTTTCCACAGTAGACTCTGCTGCCCTTGATTTCGTACAAGTGCTACGATCAGTGCATCTCAAAAGTCTTCTGGCATTTTCTCTCGTTCCCAGATGGCCTATTTGATTTCACTAAACATTTGAACTGCATCTGGCCCAGCAACCTTGTAATTTTCTACTGGTATGCCGTCTTTACCTGATGTGTGATCCCAGTTCAATCATTTCATAGTCTTGGTAAGTTCGTCAACTGAAGGAGGTTATTCTAGTTTCTCACTGATTGGCTGTGGAGGTATCTGGTCAACGGCTATGGGACCGACTGTTTAACAGGGTACCAAAATGTGTTTTTCATCGAGTTCTCAAGCCTTCCTCATCTTTATCCAGCTGTAGACTGCAGACAGGGGGATCCTGAAGAAAGGATCGATAAACAATTTTGAGGGCACCAGAGAACGTCTTGGAATTATGTGTGTCTGCACAGTTCCGGACTTCCTCAGCTTTCTTGCTCTTTTACATATATTTCATGTTTCTCAGGTGTTTGGAGCCTTGGCTTTCAGATGTTTATAACGGTCTTTCTTTCACATGGAGCTCAGATCGTTTTGTCACGTCACATAGGCACTATCTTAATC
>JADBJO010001390.1:410000-420000 GCA_016801955.1 Conus betulinus | reverse complement strand
GCAGACAGCTTGTCCTTGGGTTCTTTGTTGGTTCTTCTTCTTTCTGTAGCAGTAGACCCCAATGCCCACAGCGATGGCAACAATGACCACGCAAACCATCAATATCACAGTAGTTCCTTTAGACATAAGCGTTCGGTCATTCTTCATTTTGCAGCAGCCTACCGACTCGTCGCAGCAGTCAGGCTTGTCGGAGGTGCATGTCTGCAAACGTCTACTTGTCATCCAGGTGCTAACTGAATGAGGATTCCCGGATGCATCGGTTGTATTCCTGTTCACTCTTCTCCTCGTCATGCGATAGCATTGTTTCGTATTTCCGTTATGATTTGAATCGGCCGCATCTTGGCAAACCAGCGTAAGAAAGAAGATGACCACAGTCGCTGAATGTAACAAAAGATGGAAACGGGCGGTCATTCTGGAGTTTCTTCTCACAACTGCTTGTCGTTGCACACAAATTCAGTCATGGTTTTCTTTGTCTTCTGTGTCATAGAGACTTCAAACAGAGCTAGATCTTTGGAGAAAAAAAAAAAAACTGACAACCTTCGCTGTTTTTTGCCGGAAAAAAAAGATCCCTTGGCCCTCCTGTATTCGTTTATACGATGGTTGTTTCCTGTCTCTCACGTGTGATCATCTCCTGTATTTTGTTACCATCTGAGCTGGTCGAGTCTCGTACAACTGAACAAAAATGCCTCCTTTCAGGGCAGTTGCAGTTGTGAAAACAACCCCCTTACTTCAAACTTTTGTTGCACATCAAAAAAAAAAAAAATGTCATATCGGTAAACGTCATCATATATGATGAGTAAAAAAAAAAAAAAGATGATGTCTTTTAGGATGCTCAGAATATTTTCAAATAGAAAAAAAATCTTCAATGTTTTGGTCATAGACCTTCGTCAGGACTGATGACATAAAAGTAAAGTCAAACAACTTCGTCTTGGCAATGACGTATGACGTATAAAACATATACGTAAAGGGACGACTACGTGTTTAAAGGTGTGTGTGTGTGTGTGTGTGTGTGTGTGTGTGTGTGTGTGTGTGTGTGTGTGTGTGTGTGTGCGTGTGTGCGTGTGTGTGCGCGTGCGTGCGTGTGTGTGTGTGTGTGTGTGTGTGTGTGTGTGTGTGTGTGTGTCCGCGCGCGCGCGCCTGCGTGCGTGCCCGCGTGCGCTCGCGCGCATGTGTGTGTATGTCTGTGTCAGGTTCGCTAAGACCTGGGCTGATGCTATAGACAGACAGAGAGAGTTTACAGCCTAATCTAATTACTTCCAAACAGACCAAGGACTACTGAACACAGATTAACATTCACACAACATTTACTGACCGTGAATACATGAACATTTTACCGACAATATGAGCATGACAACCTTTTACCCCAATCAATCCTTCCCACACCAACAAAGCACGCCCCAACCAACACTCTCACTCGCATACACTCAATCACATCGCATCCACGTCTCCGCCACGAGCTCCGTCCACTGCAACCGGCAGTACCTAGAGACGCTCACACCACGTAGGTCATAAGGCACATGACACATAGCATCAACATAATGCATATAACACAGTGCCAAAGTTAATCACAGACGGAGAGCCCAACGGATTCCAACAACATGGAAAATACCCAAGGCCAAAATCACACTGCCCAATTTATACCACCCTAGTTATTGTTCACGACAAACACATTAAACAGTAACACAGATTCACCCCACGACTCATGTATCGCCGTCCAAGACCCCCCAAACACAATCACAATTATGTCCCATTCGTTCTCTTGTTCACAATTGTTCAGTGTGTACAAAACGCACACGCATGTCCACTCAGAACAGACACACCAGACAAGAGTGCGGTTCCTGTCACCACACTGCTGACGGACGGGGCACACGATTGGCCGTGTGATGCTCTGCGCCACACTAGACCTCTGGTCACACCTCACAGCATCCTCGACGCCCTTCCTTGTAACACTGGTGCCCTCCCCGTAGTTTCCCTCCGATAAAGATCCCAAGGGAAAGCAATGACCACGTGCTCTCCCAGCGCTGCCCGGTCGCCACAAGATGCAGTCGAGTAGTTATCAGCCAGCCACCCACTGGTCAGCAGACACTCCCCCCTCACGCCCAAGCTGCAGTGATGTAAGGCGAAGAACAGGGACAAAAGGGGGTTATCAGGTCAATTAAACACTAGGTCTGGAAGAGGTTGTGGGCAGATAGGGTAGACATTGATAGGGTCAAGGGCATCAGAATGGGGCGGGGACAGGGTCGGAAGGATGATGCAGGAAGAGTCCACACTTAACAATCGACCCTGGGGATGACTGGTGTTGCATCAGGTTCCTCGATGGAGACGATAGGGGTCTCCACTGTGACGCCAAGCAGCCCAACGTAGGATTCCATCCCAACCAGGCCAAGACCGTCCAACAGGTGGATCTTTACAAATCAATTAGAGAAAAGAGCACAAATCCTTAGAATCCAGATCCTATATCATCACCACAACTTGACTAAACACTTAGTCAATAGTCAGATCCATGCATGAGTCCACCCCCACACAAACATGGATCGCTCATAGCAAACGGGGCTCAATCCACGCGAACTCATCATTCATACTATGGGTTCACGCGTACCAAGATCAGCACCCACAATGAGCTAAAACCCCCGACCCAAACAGTCGAACCCAGATACATTCCACACCATCAATACAACCAAAATATACCCAATCCAAACCTACAGAACGTAATAGAATACACCAACCAAAAAGTTACAAAACTCATCCCCATTAAATAATAAATCTCTCAATACTCTCGAGCGCGTGACCAGAATCAACAGAGCTTAATGCATAAATTTTCTCACCAAAACATTATCAAAATTTATACTGCAGTTCACACACATCATCAGTGATCGACGCCTGAAAAGGAAGATAAATACAGGTCCAAACGGATTTTGAAGGCAGACAACATGGCATCTTCATATATATCCCGTAGACAATATACTTTACAAAATATTTCTTTTAAAATCAACTACCATCTCCGCATCACGAACACCACGAGCCTAACCAAACCTGGCAATAACTGAAACAGCGCAAGGCACTCACTAAGAGCCCTAAACATCCGGCTTACCAACAATACCAAAGTAGACAGCCCTATACACCACCCTTAGTCTACACCTGCTATAACCCCACTAATGGCAATAACTTCAGCAGGGGATTGTCTGGTTAACACCACAGACACCCACCATCCACACACTCACAGACAGTGTATCAACAATCCGTCTGACACACAATGTCAACAATAATCCGCCCGACACACGACGTCAACAATAATGCAGCCATCACATCGCAAACATACGACAATCAGCATTCCTGTTTCAAAATCCTAATGCCCTACACATTCCTGCATACTACATCCAACTGCCTATCCTGAATTGGATACGAATAATCCAAAATCCTATCCCAAATCACACAACACCCACGAGGACAAACACCCATCCAGACAAACGCCTATACCCCACTCAGACAAAACATCTATACCACACATGCGAACCACCCATACCACACGGACGAAACATCCATACCACACGCACCGGATGAATGAACAATAAAACCCAACCTACCACTCAAAGACAGCAACGAGCCTGAAGCTACGCCACAAGCTGGCAACAGCTACACTGTGCAGCAAACAGACAAAAGACGACAGCAACCAGGTACAGTCAGCTGCTTTCATACCAGCTGAGGCACAAGTTGAAGTTTACGTAACAGCTACCACACGACTCGCTACCACACTGACGTTTAACAAAACAACCGCTGGTTTTTCAGGCTCTTCTCCCTAACTATCCCAGCAATACGTGAATACACGGACTACCACGGACTAGTTTGGCAATACAGCACAAGATACTAGTCTGCAACTCTTGGTGAACGAATCACCCACAATAAAACTATCTGGCCAAGAACCACACCTCCTGCAGTCTTGCCAGCCTAGATACAACAACAACAACAACAACACACAACGACCTTGCTGATTCCTACTCAGATAACGTTTAAACCTGCCACCTGTTGAGAGAACTGAGAGTGCCCCCCCCCCCCCCCCCCCCCCCCCCCTGTCAATTGAACCTTCACACGCATACACGCGCATCAGACACAAATACCACACACACGCAACTCTCACACTCACAATCACACAGACACTACGGCATGCACAAAGACAGCCAGTGTAAGCAAAACTGGCTGACCCAGTTCATCTGGCCTAAAAATAGACTAAAGGCGTAGAGTAGGGCAAGATACAAACTAGATCTAAACCTCCAACCCTATGGCGCGGTACAATTCCCCCAAAACTGACACTAAAACGGCCACACCGCTGATGACAGAGTGCAAACAGATTGCTCAAAGATCGTGATAGCGTGAACATGGTAACGACAACAGTAGAACATGCAGGCTCGGATCTGACAGTCTGTGTGTGCGTGTCTGTGTGTGCGCGCGCGCATGTGTGTGTGTGTGTGTGTGTGTGTGTGTGTGTGTGAGAGAGAGAGAGAGAGAGAGAGAGAGAGAGAGAGAGAGAGAGAGAGAGAGAGAGAGAGAAAGAAAGAGAGAGAGACGGGGGGGGGGGGGGGGGGACAGGATTCGACTCTGTGTGAGAGACACACAAGTTTTCGTCTGTTCACAGTCTCTGTGGAAATGTTCGTAACTCATTGAAGACATTTACATACGTGCATGGAATAACACTGTAGAATCTAGTAATAAGTGTTTATTTTACAGAAATTTTAAAACAGAATTTTGCCGTGAAAAATATATTGAATTGTTTCGTGATATTCATATACACCCACTGATTCGTTTTCGCTGTAGTAATCATAAACTCATGATAGAAATTGACAGACGATTTGGAATACCTCACGATGAACGATTGTGTCGGGGATTGCGACCAGAATGACCTTGGTGATGAGTTTCATTTTGTAATGAATTGTATCAAATATAACGACATTAGAAATCAGTTTATACCAAGAAAAGTCACATGCATAAAGTCCGTGTTTAACTATTGTCGTTTGCTGTGTGGTGGTAAAAAAAAAAGTGTTGCTAAATTTAGCGGAGTTTCTAAAACTTAGTAAAGTTGGGTAACATTATAATAATTATATTCAGTGTGTGTTTTTTCATATGGAATTTTTTTTTATGTTTAAATTGTTTCATTTATATTTGTTTGATTTGTTCGAAGTCCTCCATGCCCCATAAGGGGTCACAGGATTAAAATCTTTGAATCTGTGTGTGTGTGTGTGTGTGTGTGTGTGTGTGTAGATTTCGTTTGTCTACGGTGTTCTTTTTTTCGTGCGCTTTCACTAACATTTAAAACGTATTCGTCCGTTTACGTAAATGTTTTTGTACGTCTTCGCCTAACGTATTTTTTAATCTTTCTTTTTATGTCATAAGTCCTGAAGACGGTCTAAGACCGAAACGTTGAAGATTTTTTTCTTTTTTTTGTTGTTCATTTCTTTTTCTTTCTATTTTTTAAAATCTTCTAATCATTCTAAACGGCATTTTGTAGTGTTCACAGATGATCTGCTGTCAAATATATGTTTTATTATTCTGTCATCACGCAACAGCATCAGCTTGACTAGTAAGGCTTCGATGAGGTAAAACTGCTCAAACAAATTCTTTACGGTAAAAAGGCCTGTGTACACAACTATTTAGTTTGAAATAAAGTCTGTCAAAAGACATGAGAAATCAATTCTCTCTCTCTCTCTCTCTCTCTCTCTTCTCTCTCTCTCTCTCTCTCTCACATGTTTCCTTGTCTGTTCTGTGTGCTCTGTGCTGTCATATCTGCTAGGCGATTCGGTATCGTAAGCAGCATTTCTTTGGAGTTAAGGGCATGTATTCGTCTTCTTGTGGGAGCAAGAACTTGTTTGTTGTTTATGGAACAGAACCTCGTTTTGCATTGTGCTTTGTGTGTGTCTGAGGTGTCTGTAGCCTCTTGTCAGCAATGCTGTGGCCTGTTAAGTCGTCCAGTCATCACTTTGCTAAGCATTACCGGCAATCACGTGAATATGAACACATTAAAATGACATCATCTACATTTTTTGTTTGTTTGTTTGTTTGTTTGTGTGTGTGTGTGTGTGTGTGTGTGTGTGTGTGTGTGTGTGTTTGTTTAACAGTAGGCCTGTTTTGACAACACAGGTTTTTTTTTTTTTTTTTTTTTTTTTTTTTTCCTCCTAAGCGAGCAACAGACGCATCTCATGCTGCGAACTTCATGACCAGATTTATCGAATAAGTTTTTCGTAGGTTCGCCAAAAAGACAAAGACAAACAAGTTACGAGACAAAAGACGATGCATTTCGACCTCTCAGGTCTTCTTCAGGCAAGAGAAACAACGTTCAGGACAATAAAACGAAGAACGAGCAATCGCTTATCTTCTAGTAATACAGCCCAAGATGGGCGTTGAAATGACTGAAACTAACTTCATGATCGGAATGAATTTCCCTGACACCTGTCGAAACTGTGTCCACAGGTTCACAAAAGGCCTAGGAAAGCGTGCACGTTTCAGTAGGGTGTCCCACGACTGCGGCCATGGAGCCAAGGAAAGCCTCAGTCCTAACATCTGGCGTCTGTGGCCCATACGTTGAGGCTGATTTCGCGTGACAGCTTCCCCTAAGTCTCCTTTCCGCGGTGGTATTCTCCTTGCCTTCAAAGTCCACCCCCCCCCCCCCTTCCCCCCGTCGTCCCTCCTACCCATCCTCCCCCCTCTCCTACTAACAGCCTCCCCCCCCCCCCCCCCCCCCTCTTCAGTATCCTTTTTATTCCCCCACCCCCACTCCCCACCGCGCCCTCGGTTGTGGACAATTGAGCTTGCCCATCCAGATCGGAACCCACCAATGAAGAACTGGCAACAACTGTTATCACCGGATCGATGGTCAACCGACGACATATGCTTCTGGTGATCAATAGCCAGAAAGAATGAGGATTTTTTTTTTCTATATTTTCAAATTAGATGGAACAATTTGAGAGATTTGAGAGAGAGAGAGAGAGAGAGAGAGAGAGAGAGAGAGAGACGAGAGAGAGACAGACAGAGAGAGACAGACAGAGCGAGAGATGAGAGAGAGAGACAGAGAGGAGAGAGAGAGAGACAGAGAGAGAGACAGACAGACAGACAGACAAGCACAGAGGGACAGTCAGACAGACAGACAGGCAGGCAGGGAAGGACAAGCAAGATAGACAGGCACAGACAGGGGCAGGGGGGTACAAGCAGACAGACAGGCAGACAGACAGACAAACAGACAGAAGACAGGGATAGAGACAAAGAAACACAGATCAAGAGACAGACAGACAGACATTCTTTTTTGCATCTTCAACTTTTGTTGCATTTCTAATATTCTAAGAGAGAGAGAGAGAGAGAGAGGAGAGAGAGAGAGAGAGGCGGGAGAGAGGAGAGGCGGAGAGGGTGGGGGGGGGGAGGAGGGGACAGACAGCATATGCAAACAAAAAATGTGAATATTTCAATAAAGAGCAATTCATGTCATCTGGTGGTGACGTTAATGTACTGGAAATAGCAGAAACTGGTTTTGGTTCAACAAATAAGAAAAACGACAGACGAAAAGAAGAGAGAGAGAGAGAGAGAGAGAGAGAGAGAGGAGAGTGAGAGAGAGAGAGAGAGAGAGAGAGAGTAACTGGGTTTGTAGTAGTATTAGTGGTACTATCATCTTTACGTCATTTCACAAAATTGCGTGATGTAAGACCAAACTGGTTTTGTGACATCGTTTTCGATTTCGTGCTGACACGAGTTGTAGCTTTCTTATTGATGTAGCAGTAGCAGCAGCAGCAGCAGCCGCCGCCTTAGGGCGTGTGTGTAGTAGTAGTAGTAGTAGTAGTAGTAGTAGTAGTAGTAGTAGTAGTAGTAGTAGAGTAATAGTAGTACTTCAGTTTTACGTCTGTTCACCTGTGTGATATTAGACGAAGAGAGAGAGAGAGAGAGAGAGAGAGAGAGAGAGAGAGAGAGAGAGAGGGGGGGGGGGAGGGAGATGCATAAATGTCCGTGACTATGTAAGTGTATGCCTAATGTGGTTATCTAAGTGCATATAAATGTCCCTGTAAACATCCGTACTACATACCATCTAATAGTCTCAAAGTAAATGCTTAACAAATTAAAGAAAAAGCAACATTGAAGGCAAACTTTAAATCTGAAAAGACGCACGCGCGCGCGCGCGCGCACGTGTGTGTGTGTGTGTGTGTGTGTGTGTGTGTGTGTGTGTGTGTGTGTGTGTGTGTGTGTGTGTGTGTGTGAGTGTGTACGCTGAGTGTATGTGTAGATGGCAGATAAAAATATCATCAAAGTTCTTATTTTAAAGTCAAATCGACATCATTCAGTAATGACCGTTAACATATTTTGATCGGGAAGGGGTGGTGGCGTGGGGGAGGGGGGGGGGGGGGGGGTCTGATTTCATTAAAAGATGTTGCAATACGAAGCACACAGATTGCTGTCAATTCTTCATTTTTGCTTGTGAATCCTCTCGGGAACAGAAACTTGTTAGAGCCACTGTTCATTCCGTTAGTAACGCCTAGCGTGATGATATTATCAGCTTTCTGAATCAAAGCTCAGCAGCTGATCTTGATTTGATTTAAAGGTAGCCCTAACCCAGACCATGACTGGTGTCGGGTTTGCGTGGTCGCACGACTCCTGTTGGCAATGGGAGGAAATCATTGCAGTGATTCATTCCATTAGTGACACATGGCATGCCAGAAAACTGCCAGGGCTGGGGACTGGACAGCATCAGGCTTAGTGTGTCTGTGCATAGAGAGTCAGTCAGGGCCAGCGACATGGGAATGATGCCACAGAGAGAAGCTCGGAAGATGGCACTACAACAGCAAGCAAGGGACAATTGCGAGAAAACCAGTTTGCTGTTGTTGTTGTTGTCCTTGATGTTGTCATTGCTTGTTGCTATTGTTGTTCTTGCTGCTGTGTTGTTGTTGTTGTTGTTGTTGTTGTTGTTGTTGTTGTTTTTGTTATTGTTATTTCTGTTGCGGTTGTTGTTTTTATTATTGTTCTAAGTAATGTTTTTGTTATTGGTGTTGTTGTGTATACCACACAGAATGGAATCTAGTCCATATATCCTTTTAATCTTTCTCAAGTCTTGATGTAGTCGCCGTTTCTTCCATATTTTTCTCAAGGTTATGTAGCCATCTACGTCATTTCATTCGGTTGTTTGTGCGTTTGTTTGTCTCTCTGTCACCTAGGGTACGCAAACAGTACTGAATCGAAATAATCCAAACACGGTAGAAAGCTGTGATGAGGCCCCAAGATGAGTCCATCCAGTTTGGGGAGGGCCCTGGATTAAGGACTGATGAACGTATGGCCTGGAGGGAATGGGATCTTAATCAGGATTTCATTGAAGTTAACAGAACCATTTGACCTTCTCAGAGGTCTCCTGCATGCCCTTTAGGTTTACGACAGGCTGAAGAGATGCTCCCCATTGCCAGTGATATCCTATTTCTATATTTTAGGAAACGTCTGCTGACACTGGAGAGCATTGAAGTGAATAAAGTACCTGCTCAAGAGCATTCAAGTGAATAAGTACCTGCTCAAGAGCATTCAAGTGGATAAGTACATGCTCAAGAGCATTCACGTGAATACGTACATGCTCAAGAGCATTCAAATGAAGAAGTACATTTTCAAGAGCATTCAGATGAATAAGTAGCTGCTCAAGAACATGCAAGTGAACAAGTATCTTTTCAAGAGCATTCAAGTGAATAAGTACCTGCTAAAGAGCATTCAAGTGCATATGTACCTGCCCAAGGGCATTCAAGTGAATAAGTACCTGCTCAAGAGCATTTAATTGTGTGTGTGTGTTGTGTGTGTGTGTGTGTGTGTGTGTGTGTGTGTGTGTGTGTGTGTGTGTGTGTGTGTGTGTGTGTGTGTGTTGTGTGTTGGATGAACCTTGATGGGGAGGGCGTGGGGGAGAGTAAGTTGATGGCATCAACACACTCAAACTGTTTTCTGTCTCTTTTTGTTCTCTAATGATCAGGTTTTTCTAAATAGCTTTTTTTTTTTTTTTTTT
>JADBJO010001390.1:395000-400000 GCA_016801955.1 Conus betulinus | reverse complement strand
TAACTGTTAGAACCATGGACCGGTGTAATAATACGGGAAATTTACTCCGCGCCAAATTTCTCCGGAGTAAAAACCGCGTACGCAGAATTTTACTGCGAGTAAATTTCGCGTACGAGATTTTTACTCTCCTTAACCACGCCAGATTTACTCTTGCACACACAAAATCTGGTACGCAGAATTTTACTGGGAGTAAAACGCGCGTACGAGAAATTTTACTCCCCAAACTGAAATTACCTCCCTTTTGAAGTGCTGGTACTATTTAAAGTCTAGCCAATTGCGTATTACTGGGAGTAAAAAGCGCATACGGCAAATTTTACTCCCCAAACTGAAGTTTTTCTTTTTGAAGTGCGAATACTATGAAAATTCTAGCCAATAGCGTATTATTAGAGAGTAAAAAAGCGCGTACGACAAATTTTACTCTACAAACTTATATTACCATCTTTTGAAGTACTAGTACTATGAACACTAACGAGCACATTTAGGGGATTGTGTAAAAAGCCTATCAAAAAAAAAGGACCTATCGAAAAACACTAACAGATAATATATACCATATTTGGCTATATAGCAAATAGAGCTGCAGATTTTCTTTCTGTCACTCTCTCGCTCTCGCGCGCTCTCTCTCTCTCTCTCGCTCTCGCTCTCTCGCTCTCGCTCTCTCGCTGTACACGTGTGTGTGTGTGTGTGTGTGTGTGTGTGTGTGTGTGTGTGTGTGTGTGTGTGTGTGTGCGTGTGTGCGCGCGCGTGCGCGCGCGTGTGTGTGCGCACGTTGTCATCGTTTTCATCTTTTTACATACAGAAAGAGTAATGAGTGCAAAGACTGAAAATACAGAGACATATAACCATGATATGTAGAGAAAGACAAGAAGAGTAAATGGATTCAATTTCAAACGGCTAGCTGCTGAACACACACACACACACACACACACACACACACACACACACACACACACACACACACACACACTTAGTTTTAGGGATGTGAACTTGTTTATTAAAAACACATAGTTTGACTTGTAAACAATTACTTAACATAAAAACTCTAAATATAGTGATTTGAAACTGATATTTTTTAAAAAAGAAAAGCTAAGCAGAAACACAAAAAGTCGATTCACTTGTAAACAATAACATGGACAAAAAAAGAAAAAAAAAGAAAAAAGACTCTAAATAATATTGATTTGAAGCTGTGCATTAAAAAATAACAAACAGAAACGTAACAGGATAATAACCAGAAACTGTCATTAATCACCCACGAGTTCACGATTATGATTTTTGTTTTTGTAGTGTGTGTGTGTGTGTGTGTGTGTGTGTGTGTGTGTGTGTGTGTGTGCCGTTCTGAGTCTAAATGTGAAACATTGTTTACTTACTGTCATCTCTGTTGCGCTTCTTGAACAGTAAACCTTGCTCCAATGCAAATGAACTGGCTTGCCGTCTAAAGTTTTTTTTTTTCTCCCTCTATCTTGAGCAAGCCCGTCGGCATATCTTCCAAATGCGAGAAATCCACGCACATGTATAAAATCAATGTGCTGATAAGCAGTCATACTGCCACAGCATTTTAGCTTACAGGGTGACACCTCCTTTGTACCACAATCATAAGAGTGATTTGCCTTGACATAGCTGTTCTTCGTTCTATTTAATACACCTTTTAAAATAATAAACGACACTAGAGCCTACTCACCATCATTCTTGTTGCGTATTCAGTCTAAAAAGAAAGGGGAGTAAATTCCACGTGGGGGGGGGGGAAACGGCGTGTGTGTGGGGAGTTCTTTTCGCGTAAAGGGAGTAAAATCGGCGTACGCGGTTTTTACACAGGAGTAAAATTCCGCGTAGGGAGGAAAAACGGCGTGTGTGCAGGGAGTACTTTTTCGCGCAAAGGGAGTAAAATCGGCGTACGCGGTTTTTACTCGGGAGTAAATTCCGCGTGGGGAGTAATTTCCTCGTGTTACACCGGCTCTCTGGGTTATCGCATCCGCACGAACAGAGCAAAGTGGGTATGGAAGGAGGGGTGGGGTAGGGAAGGGGGGAGGGGGGGGAGGGGATAGAGGTTGGAATGGGGTGATAGAGACAGTGGTCCTTAGCCCCTTCGAACATTTCACAATGAGTTTCTGACTGACTTCAAGCTAGCAGGTAAAGAAAACCACACTAGCACTGACAACGTGTGAGACTTAAGTGTACCTGTAAATGGTTTATCGTTAATGTAAGTTATTTTCTAGATGACTCTAAGTAATATTGACTTTTTCCTATTGCAAAACAGTTCCTCAAAACGCAAACGCTGAATAGAAGTATTACTGACCACAGAAAGGAAGTCAATACCGAACCGAACCACAGCCTTACTTTGTCATTCACCAGGTTTTGGTCTACGTGTTCTCTCTCTCTCTCTCTCTCTCTCTCTCTCTCTCTCTCTCTCTCTCTCTCGTCCACTTCTTTTGAGGAGAAGGTCGACCCCACTCCAGCACATCAAAAACGTTCCTCTTGCATGATGTTTGAGGTTCAGCATTCGTTCGTTTTCTTCTTTCTTTTTTTTTTCACACACGATTGACGCGTTGTAATTGAATTTCTGTCCGTTTGTCTTTCCATTTGATCCAGATCTTGTTGACAGCTCGAGATTTGATGGCCAGGAAGAAGATAACATTCTTTATCTTCTTTTCGGCTAGCGTATTACAGTGGAAAAGCTCGTTTCCTTTATCTTTTTTTTCTATTCTTTCAGCTGCCAGTCAGCGAGACAGCCATTCTTTGAATATTTATTGGACACCACGGAAGCGTCCATTTTTCTTGAATGCCATGTGTTTCGTTTCAGACGAACCGTATTCTGACGAAAATCAGCATAATTTGATCCAAACAGGAGATGCCTATCTCCATACCTGATGCGATCATTTTGTAACTCAACTGTCCATTATTATCCATGACCTCTGCCTCTATCGGTGATTGAACTGTAGAAGAATATTCTAATTATGAAAAAAAAAAAAAAAAACAGGAAGTGGCAGGGGGATGTGAGAACCGAGGGAGGATCAGGGTGGCAGAGGGTAACGAGGGGTGGAGGTGGGTGGGGACGGTTGGGCTGGGGGAGAGATGGGGGGGCCCAAATCACCCCAGGAGCGATGGGGAGGAGAGATACCACCAGAACGTCTCCAGTGAGACATGCTGGGGTGGGGTGACTAGGTTCAGAAGCAGATCATTATATTTCTTTGCTCACGATGCAAACGCTGACATATCTCCTGTCGAAAAACTGTCATAGTTACCGCTTTCACGTGAAAACATTATTTGTATGTGTAAGGAAACAGAAGCTGCAGCGTGGAAACAGTCATGGTACGTTTCTGTTTGATAGTTAAGCTACACACACACACACACACACACACACACACACACACACACACACACACACACACACACACACACACACACACACTTAAGAGAGAGAGAGAGAGAGAGAGAGAGAGAGAGAGAGAGAGAGAGAGAGTGTGTGTGTGTGTGTGTGTGTGTGAACATTACATTTTAATTCTTTGTGGTATGTTTCACGTGAGTTGGGTGCCTACTTCACAACAGCTGAATACAGGTGTGGTGGTGGTGGTGATGGTGGTGGTGAAGATGTGTGTGTGTGTGTGTGTGTGTGTGTGTGTGTGTGTGTGTGTGTGTGTGCGTGCGTGCATGCGTGCGCGCGCGCACACACAAATGCGCGCGCACGCAGGAGTTGTGTGTCCTAAAATAGACCGTTGTAACTGCTGAGGAGTGGTCATGTGGCAAGCACTGGACTTTTTATGAAGTGTTCTATTCCTGATGAAAACCTTGTGGCGAAAGCTTGAAAACTAAGATTCGTCCCCTGCGAGATAAGATGTTCAACCTGTTTTTAGTATTCATTTGAGAGAGAGAGAGAGAGAGAGAGAGAGAGAGAGAGAGAGAGAGAGAGAGGAGAGAGAGAGAGGAGAGAGAGAGAGAGAGAGAGAGAGAGATCATGTCAAAAAAAAAAAAAAGGAGCAAGCCCATCACTTTTAACAGCCATGTGCAAACACACATCTGGCTTTCTTATTTTTTCCTCTACGAGAAGAGATTGAGAATACCAAGGATGAATCAAATCAATCAGTCAGAGGACAATACTATTTTTTTTTTTTTTTATCCACGGGAACAAAAACAAGGAACGTAAACTGTACAGATTTTTATATTGACCTTCAAGACTTTGAGACAACATTCATCCCATTCATACAGAAGATGCACTGGGTTTTAAAATAGAAATAAACCTGTATGAGAACGTACACTGTTCAGATGTTTGTCTTTCTTTGTCATCTTTGTCTCCTTTATACATAGGTGTTTTTGCACAAGTCGGGTCAGGTGATTCATCCAACTTTGATTTAGTCTGATTTTTGGGGGAAAAAAGATGTTAGCATTTATCTGTTGATCATAGGGTCAATGACGCACTTGAGCACGCACTTGAGTAAGTCATAGCACTCTCGTGTCAGGAGTCATAAGAACCATCTTTTTTATAAATCAAAATTATTTGTGTTCACGGTCAGCACATTTCAACGCAAAATGAAAACAAAAACAAGATGCAAAGCGTATAAACGTACTCCCAGTTTATCTTGAACACGCGTGAGATATTCCATAAAGAGGAAAAAAACCCTTTTGGGTCGTTACAGCCGTTAGTAATGGCTATTCTGGTAAACATCGGCCGTCATCTGTGACCTATAATTAACATACCTACAAATTTTCAGAAAGATCGGCCAAGTACTTTCTGAGATTTTCCATAAAGAAGAGAAACCGTTATGGGCGTTATAGCCGTCAGTAACGGCTATAACGATAAAAAAACACATCGGGCATCATCCGTCACCCATAATGAACATACCTAAAATTTTTCAGAAAGATCGGCCATGTACTTTCTTAGATATTCCATAAAGAAGAAAAACCGTTATGGGCCGTTATAGCCGTCAGTAACGGATATAACGGTGAAATAAAAACATTGGGCATCATTCGTCACCCATGATGAACATACTTACAAAATTTCAGAAAGATCG
>JADBJO010001390.1:380000-385000 GCA_016801955.1 Conus betulinus | reverse complement strand
TGCAATAAGAATTTTTCCCACGTACGCATTTAACATTTTTACTGTATTTGGTTCGAAGTGATTCAAACGCATCCTATGAATTAAGGATACTCCCTCTCTAGATATCGGACTTTCGAGTTTGTCTAGTTGAGTCTTGGGGTGAATGTCAGGATTTGATTGTATACAGTTGTGATAATATTGACTATGTGTCTTTCAATAACCTTTTGAAACGGTTAAGGGATGGGTTATTAATCAAAGTATAACATTCTGATAGGTCTAACGGAATGTTCAGTGCAGTCGTACCTCCAATATTTCGAGCTGCTCTCCGAGCAGCTTGATCAACTTTCTCATTTGTTGAGATTTTACAATGTGAGGGCACCCGACAGAAAGTCACGTTTATTCTTTTCATCGAAAGGAGATGTGTCACGTAATTGATTTCTGTAATTGTCTTACAAAGAATCTTTGGATTTAAAGGCTGTAAAGCAGAAAGAGCTGACTTTGAATCACTGCACAGTAAAAGTGGACAATTTTCTTTTGAAGAATTTAAAACTTACTTCAGGGACATTAGAATAGCAACTAATTCTGCTGTAAAAATTGACAATTGTTTGCCAAGATGACATAATTTCTCTACTTTTAATTTTGGTATTATAAAAGCTGGTCCTGTTCTATGATCATCTAACACTGCGCCATCTGCAAAAAAATTTTGATTTTCCAAATGAAAATTTACATAATATTTTAAGAAATAAGGTGGATCGGTTTTGTTCAGTTGAGTGTAGTTTGTGTCATAATTTGCTTTTTTGTTTGTTTCCATTTGGGAATGGGTGGAAAGGACGAGTTAACAGCTATCTTATTTTGCTTAATTTTTTTTTTAATGAAGAGTAGATGACTCAATAGATCTAGTTGATTTTATGTCTTTTGCTCTTTAAGCAAAATCTGTCGCTGAATTGAGAGATACTTCATTTGTACAGGAACTTTACTGTGAAGGGTTCTTTAAAACACATCTAGAGGAGGACACTTTCGAAACTCGTTCATCGGATCTGAGATTTTACAGTGAAAAGATTTTTAACAAAGTTTTGGTTGAGTTTTTAGACGATGTATTTTAAATAATTGTGTGAATGATTGACCTGTGAGTTAGTTTTAACGTGGTGACACAGCCCTGATATGACCCTTTGCGGTCGGCTGGGCTATAAGCAACATTATCTTATCCTATCTTCGAAACTCATTCAAAGGTAAGATTCCAATTTCATTATAAGTGCCAATGTTACATGCATGTGTAGGAACTCCAAGAACAAGTTTATATGCTTTGCAGTTTACACTTTGTTACTTATTAAGTAGATGTTGCGGCGCACTGAAGAAGACTTTTTGAGCATAAATCAATCTAGAGCGCGCAAGAGCCGAAGATAAGAGTGTTAAACCCTTTTTATCTTGCCCCCATTTTTGTTTGCTTATGATCTTCAGAAAGTTTAAACTTTTTCTTGCTTATTCAAAATATATTCAATATGTTGGTTCCATATTTTGATGTTAAATATACTCCTAGGAATTTAACAGATTTGACGTATTGTAAGACCGACCCATTCAGGGTAGATTGTGGAAGTTTCTCTGGGTCATATCCAGAGTAAAAAAAAAGTATTAGATTTTTTTTTCTGCCGAGAGTGTGACAATCCATTTTCAAGTAAGAAACTACTGGTTATGTTTAATTCATGTTGATGTTTGATCTTTATGTAACTGAAGCATTTTTAATGGGGTTTTTCTGTTCATAGTGACTTTCATCCACAGACATATGTCGTCAGCAAACTGTACTAAAACTATGTCTTTTGTTATATCTGCGGTTAAGATACTAAATAAAACTTGAAATAATACTGATCCTTGTGAAAGACCAATTTCCAGTATTCAAGTGTTGAAATATGTATGCTCTGTTTTTGTTTTGAATAATTCTACTTTGAAGGAAAACTTGACATAGTTATACATGGTTCCATTTATTCCAGTGGTTTTCAGTTTATACAAAAGTCGTTCATGTCATACTTGTTTGTATGCTTTCCTTATGTCAAAGAATGTTGCCAGGATGTTTTTTCGTCTTGCGAATTATTGTTTAACATGTGTTGTGAGTTTCACTAGATGTTCTGTTGCTGATCTGCCGTTTTGAAAACCAGCTTGATTTATAGGGATAATTTGATGTTTGTGACAAAAAACAATCTGTTTAGGACATTTTTTTCCCATTAGTTTACATGTGTGCGACGTTAGGGCAATATGGCGGTAGCTGTTTATGTTTCTTCGAGGTTTTCCTCGTTTATGTATAGGAACCATGAAGAATGCTTCCATAATGAAGACAAATTGCCATCTTCCCAGCATTGTTGAAATTAATACTGAATAAAGCGTATTACATAAGTTGGGACATGACGTAAACATTCATTAGAGATACCGTCTAAACCACTGATGTTTTTCTGGTGCCCAGATTAGCAAGACATTTCTTCTACTTATTGTGTGTGTGTGTGTGTGTGTGTGTGTGTGTGTGTGTGTGTGTGTGTGTGTGTGTGTTGCAGTTCGCCGTAGTAGAGTCTCTTGGGTAGCCGGTGGTCGTGACCTACCCATCGAAACTGAGACAGCATCAGGATGGTGTGGATGCTCGAGAGGCCTGCTAGGTCGAGCACTTCTGTGCCTGGGATTTTGTCTAGCCATTTTATGATCAACAATCTTATGAGGCAGGTTGTGTAGAAGTCATTCAGCTTTTTTTTTTTATTCAGGGACTTGAATTACTGTTTTTTTTTTTTTTTACATTACCTGTGAGATGGTAGAGAGACGAAGAAGGCCAAGAAGGAGAATCTTCACCTCTGCGACTGTGATTGAGCGTGGGCATCGAGAAAGGAATTGGATCGGACATGGGAATCCCTTGTGTAGGTGGAACGTGAGTACTCTGTGCACATTGTGTGTGTGTGTGTGTGTGTGTGTGTGTGTGTGTGTGTGTGTGTGTGTGTGTGTGTGTGTGTGTGTGTGTTGTCTGTCTGTCTGTCTCTCTGACCAGTATCTGACTTGTCTATCTCTCTCTCTGACTCATCTATCTCTCTGACTCTTTGTGTTGTGTCTGTGTGTGTGTGTGTGTGTGTGTGTGTGTGTGTGTGTGTGTGTGACTACTCTCTCACTCACTCTCTGTGTGGCTCTCTTTGTGTGTCCAACTGTCTCTTTGTGTGTCTAATTGTCTGTCAGTCTCTTTGTTTCTGTCGCTGTCTTCCTCCCTCTCTTCTTCCCTCCCCCTTCCTTTCCTCCCTCGCTCCTTCCTTTCCCTTCCCTACTTCCTTTCTTCCCTGCCTGCCTGTCTGCCTCCCTCGTCTACTGTCCTGTCTGTCTGTCTGTCTCTCTCTCTCTCCTCTTCTCTTTCTTACTTACTCCTCTTCTCTCTCTCTCTTCCCTCTGTCTGTCTCTGTCTGTCTCTCTGTCTGTCTGTCTGTCTGTCCTGTCTGTCTCTCTGTCTGTCTGTCTCTCTCTCTCCTCTCTCTCTCTCTCTCTCTCTCTCTCTCTCTCTCTCTCTCTCTCTCTCTCTCTCTCGTTTATTGAGTAGAGTCAGATTAGACTGGACTGAAACTTTGAGGTGGTATCCTCGGAGTGAAATCCTAAGCAACAAAAAGAAAAGTTTGGATGGACTTTCCTACAACCCCTTCCGCCACCCTACACCCGACCACCTCCCCCTCCTCTTCCACCGCCCGCTCCTTTGAAAAGAACCACAGCTCTCTTTTGCTCTCTCTCTCTCCCCCTCTCTCTCTCTCTGTACTTCTCTTGCGCCCCCCCCCACCCCTCTCCCTCCCTCCTCTCTCTCTCTCTCCTCAGTCTCTGTCCATCTGTTTTTTCTTTCTGTCTCTTTGTGTATCTACTTGTCTCCGTGTGTGGGGTCTGGTGTCTACTTGCTCTGTGTGTGTGTGTGTGTGTGTGTGTGTGTGTGTGTGTGTGTGTGTGTGTTTCTCTCTGTGCCCCCCTCCTCCTCTCTCTCTCTCTCTCTTACTCCCCGCGCTCATTCTCCACCTCCCTCTCTCCCCCTCCTTCCATCCTTCCCTTCCTGTTTGCTTTGCCCCCCCCCCCCCCCCCCCCCCCACAACTTATTTCTCTCCCGCTGCCCTTCTTATTTGTCTCTCTCTCTCTCCTCTCTCTCTCTCTCTCCTCTCTCTCTCTTCTCTCTCTCTCTCTCTCTCTCTCTCTCTCTCTCTCTCTCTCTCTCTCTATCTGTCTGTCTCTCCTCTTTCTTGACTGCCTGCCTGTCTGTTTTTCTCTCAGTCTTGTTCTGTCCGTCTGTCTCTTTCTTGTCTGTCTCCCTCTCTCCTCCCCTCTCCCTCTGTATCTGCCTCCCTCCTCTCTCTCTCCTCTCTCTCCTCTTCCTCTCTTCTCTCTCTCTCTCTCTCTCTCTCTCTTCTGTTTATGTCTGTCTGTTTTCTCCTGGCCGTCTGTCTGTGTCGTCCTGCTTGCCTGTCAGTCTGTCTATATCTCTGTCTCTCGTCTTCTCTGTCCTCATGTCTATGTCTGTCTGTCTGTCTGTCTGTTTGTCTCTCTCTGTGCCTGTCTGTCTCTCTTGGTCTGCCTGTCTGTCTGTCCCGTCTCCTCGTCTCTCTCTGTGTGTCTATCTCTGTCTCTGTCTCTGTCTGTCTGTCTGTCTGTCTGTCTCTCTCTCTCTCTCTCGTCTTGTCTCTCTCTCTCCGTGTCCCCCTCTTCCCCTTCCCTCTTTCTCACCAATCCACTCCTCTCTCTTTGTCTCTGTCTGTCTGTCTTTCGATCCGCTTCCCCCCCCCTCCCAAACCCCCCCCCCCCCCCCCCCCCCCCCCACCGGTCCTACCCTCCTCCCCCTGCCTGCCATGCCTGCTTCCCTCCCTCCCTCCCTTGTGTCTGGCTCTCTGTTTCTGCCTCTAGCATCTGTCTGCCTTGTGTCTGTCTCTCTCCTCTCTCTCCTCTCCTCTCTCTTCTCTCTCTCTCTCTCTCTATCCTCTCCCCCCGTGTCCCCCCCTCTTCCCCTTCCCTCTTTCTCAGCAGCCACTCCTCTCTCT
>JADBJO010001390.1:365000-370000 GCA_016801955.1 Conus betulinus | reverse complement strand
ATGGTGAAGACATGTTGTTAAAGGAAAATTATTCAGGTTCCACGACAAAAAAATTGGCGACGACATTTTGTTACATGAAAAGTATTTGGGCTCCACAACAAAATGATGGCGACGACATTTTGTTACAGGCGAAGTATTTGGGCTCCACAACAAAAAATGGGTGGTGACATGCTGTTACAGAGGAAGTATTTGGGCTCCACAACAAAACGATGGCGAAAACATTGTTATGGAAGAATTATTCGGGCTCCACTACAATGATGGTATGGTAAGAATATGTTGTTACAGGAGAGTATTCAGGCTCTACAAGTACTGTTGGCGACAATATGTTGTTACAGGAGAAATATTCGGGCTCCAGAACAAATGATAGGAAAAACATTTGTTACATGAGGTTCCGTAAAACCTGTTTTTGCAAACACGTATTCAGGCTCCGCAACAAATCGATGGTGAAAACATGTTGGTACAGGAGAAATAGTCAGGATCTTCAAGGTACTCTGGCTCCATGAAAAATGGTTGCTGGCGACGTGTTACTATAGACTGTTCAAAACCCAGTGGATGTAGTGTCTGCAATTTACTTATCCAGAATGCCTCCCGCTGCAGTCGTTTTTGTTTTTGTTTCAGAGTGCACTTTCTCTATTGGTAGACATTTTATGTGGAGAGAGTGAGCGTTGTAGCCTGTTGAAGTGTGATGTGATGTGTGTGTGTCCGTGTTCTTATTTATGTTTGATCTGTGTTGGTAAAACCTTGTTTTGAGACTGTTCTTTGTCTCTCCAACATATTGTGCGTCAGTGCACATGTCACAGAACAGCAGGTAGATGACATTGCTTGTTTCGCATGTCATTCTGTTGCGGAGCCTGAACAACTCTCCCGTTCTGGACGATTTGAACGAATTGGATTCCACAAGGTGGACCTGACACAACACACACTTCTCCTTCTCACATTTGTAGGATCCAGGACAGTCGTCAACAAGAGCTGGTAGGCAAGAGGGCATGAGCATAGTCCTCAAGGAGTGGCAGTTCCTTTCTGCCACTAAAGGAGGTTGAGGGACTGCTTTTTTCATCCTCTCGCTGTTGGTTATGAGGCTCTGATGTAGCTCTCTCGTGTCCAGGATCTCAATGGTGGGTTGGCAGGGTTGTGTGTCACGATCAGAGGTGGGCGAGGTTCTGATACTTGTTTTGATTTGTACTGGAGCGCCTCTTGTCGTGGAATACGTCGGACTTTTTCTGCTGCCGTTTGGACAACGTTTTGCTTGTAGCCACGTGCCTGGAAGTGTTTGGACATTTCCCGGCACCCTTTCTTCAAACACAGCATTGTCTGAGCACAGTCTCTTAAGCCTCAGGAACTGGCTGAATGGAATGCTCCTGTGTATATATATACTCAGTCACTATAGCACTTTCTCCCCTTTTGATGGTAGAAATTTTGTATGTAAGAGAAAAGAAGGGGAAAAAAAAGCGTCTCTCCCCGGGCGGGGAAGTGAACCCGGGGTTTCCCGCGTGACAGGCGGGGACACTCTCCACTATACAGCCGAGGAGCTTAACAAACTTGCTTAAACTGTACATCACAGAATTATCATTCAGAGCCGTTAGTAACGGCTGTCTCTTGGTAAAATAAAACATCGGGCATCATCCGCGACCCATAATGAACATATCTACAAATTTCAGAAAGATCGGTCCAGCAGTTTTGTTTGGAGCGAGTGGAACACATTTTGACCACAGGCGGACAGACAGACACACAGACAGACACATACACAGACAGCGCTCCTTCGTTCCCATTGTAGAGTACAAAAAAGAAGAAATCGATGAACCACCACTTTTAGCCAACCGGTTCGAAAAATGGGCATTATAGACGGGGGGCGGTGCCACCGGTGTTAACCCCCCGCCTCCTAATTTTGCAAGACTTCTAACTGAAAATCATTCTCACAGCCCAGACACAGGAGTAGGAGGCAATCGATGTCTGTTCTCCAGTATGCTTTGTGACGTGCTGTGAACTGGCCCCTGAGGAGAGAAAAGCTGCGTGAGCATGACACAATGGTGCCGAACATATCGCGTTTCTGCTGTCTCCCTTTCGCCAGATCGGAATAATCTGTATGTCTTTGTTTCCATCTGAACAGAACTGAGCTTGTATCTTAAAACACACACACACACACACACACACACACACACACACACACACACACAACCGTGCTGAAAAGATCGTATTTTGATTATCTCCCTTTCGCCACATCGGAGATATGTGAATGTCTTGTTTCCACCTCAGCAGAACTGAGCGTTATCTTGTAACAGACATTACCGCCCTGGACAGATCGCGTTTTGGTTAGCTCCCTTTCGCCATATCGGAGACATCTGTCTTTTTGTATCCACCTCACAAGAACTAAGGTTTCTTTTGTTAAAACAGATCTCTTCTTCTTCTTTTCCATTTTCAGGCGGGCAACTAAAGAACATTTGAAGATCCGCTGGCACCATTATGCAAGTGTTTATTTTCGTGTGTGTATCAGCACCAAACGGCCTAGCTCTTTTAAAGTAGAAAAAAGGTTCACTGTAAATGCAGGATTTTCCATGCTCGCGCTCACCCACGGAATCTGGGATCTGTAAAGTTTCCTCTGAAGGACTTTTATTAAGGAAATGTGGTTGTAGAGTCGTGACCTATGTTAACTCCAAGAAAAAAGACACCCCCTATCCCCCAACCTTCTGCATTGAAATGGCACAGCGTGTGATCCCCGCAATCCGGAACCCAGTGCTCTATGAACTGCACTGTTCCAGCCCCAGCACATGTCTATAGAAGAAACACGTCGGTGGTTTACATATACTGTCAGGGAAAGATTTGATATTTACTCCTTTTCAATGTACAAAAAAAAGGACGAATACAAACGTACGGTACTTTGTGGAAAACAAATGATAAAAAAGAGATGCGCACACACATACACACTCTCGCACACGCAAACACACAAAAAACACATATGCACATGCGCAACTGTTCGTGCACATACACAAAGGAACTTATGCCAGCACAGGTGCGTACACAAAAACAACAACAACAACACATACTCGCACACACACACACACACACACACACACACACACACACACACACACACACACACACACACGCACACATAAACGCACACATAAACGCACGCGCACACACACACACACGCACGCACGCACGCACGCACACACAAATACGCGCGCGCGCGCGCGCGTTCGCTCACGTACACACGTACGCACGCAGTCCCGCGTGCTTTTGTATGCGCACAAACATATGCACACTGAATTGTTTATTTGTAAGGACGTGCTCCATTACAAGAGAGAGAGAATTGACATAAGAATTATGAGAGAGAGAGAGAGAGAGAGAGAGAGAGAGAGAGAGAGAGAGAGAGAGAGAGAAATGAAACTCAGAAACTTATTCGATTAAGATGCAGCCTATTCTCTAAAGTATGATTGAGTGACTGTTTAGTCTGGTAGCCATTTTATAATTGTGAATACATATTCAGGACACACACAAAGTCCCTTGAAAAAGTGCCAGCGTCGTCTGCTTTAGCGTCTTGACCTTACGTCTTTAAGCCAACTACTTTTTATGGGCGTGCGCGCCTCTGTGTGGTTAAGTGTGCGTGCGTGCGTGCGTGTGTGTGTGTGTGTGTGTGAATGATAGCCCAGTCGCCACGGGCAGGAGGGGATGTCATATGGATAATAAATCAAGTTATTCCAGCCGAACCGTGAGAGAGAGAGAGAGAGAGAGAGAGAGAGAGAGAGAGAGAGAGAGAGAGAGAGAGAGAGAGTCACATAAGAATATAAGCATATCGATAGAATGACAAGAGGGCAGGAGGTAGTAGGAAATACACACACACACACACACACACACACACACACACACACAAGACATTCTTACTAACAAAATAAACATATACATGTGCATTTCAAGTACAAAAACACTTCGTAATAGTCAGGTACATACATAAGGCAAAGAGGGTGGTGGTGGTTGGTGGTGGATTTATGGTGGAGTATGCAAAGTACTGGCACATAAGATGGTTGAAGTAATGGTGTTTGAAGGTTGATATGCATTGGCGTTGTTTGGTTGATTCAGGGAGCGAGTTCCATTGACGGGAACCTGAATATGTTAAACTGGATTTGAATAAGTCAATTCTAGGAACAGGGACATGTAGTTTGTGTAGAGTCCTTGAGGAATTTTTTGAGAATCTGTGAACTAATGTTGAGGGTGCCTTCCCAGACACAATCTTGTGCATTATGATCCCTTTGTTGTATTCTAATCTCAGACTTAAGGGGAGAACTTGAATCTTTTTTATAGTCCGAGTCCAGAAGACTACTGCTTTTTTAGAGGACTAATTTGAGTGCTCGCTTGTGTAGGCTTACAATGGTTTGAGGGTGTTAGCGCTAGCACAGTCCCATAGAGTAGATCCATAGTCTATGTATGATTGAATATGAGACTGGAAAAAGAGCTTGCGTGAATGCAGGTCGAGGAAGCGTTTGATTTTGGAGAGTTGATAAATTTTGTGTGAAACTTTTTTGCATAGTGAGGTTATGTGAGCTTGCCAACTCATATTGTTATCAATTGTTATTCCTAGCACTTGAGGTATTTAACCTGTTCAACGGGTTCATTTTTAAGATGTACAGGAGGAAACTTAATAGTGAGATTTTGTCTTTTTTTGCCTGGTTGTGATGAGCATGGAATTTAGTTTTTTGAGGGTGAAAAGCGACATGTGATTTAGTTCAGTCCATTTGACGAGGTCATTTGCACTTTCTTGTAAGGTTTGTGCAAGAACAGTACAGTAACATCAGAATGATTTGTATGTATTGTTGTGTCATCAGCAAAGAGTTCACAGGTGGAGAGGTAAATCATTGATGTAAATTGTGAACAGTAAGGGACCCAGGATAGAGCCTTGTGAGACGCCATAGGAAAGTGTTTGAAATGAAGAGTAAGTTTGAATTAATTTTTACACATTGTTGTCTGTTTGTGAGATATGAGTGAAAAAGCGTAAGAGTTTTTGT
>JADBJO010001390.1:325000-360000 GCA_016801955.1 Conus betulinus | reverse complement strand
CGACAGGAAGTGCTGAGGAAACTAGTCGGTCGTGTGTTGATGGTGGTGCTCTGGTAAGCGTGTGTACAATGGCACGCAGTGTTCTGAATTCCTCGTTGACCCAGTCTTCACAAGCCCGGCCCTGAACTAGGATTTTGTTGGTTGTGTAATAAATGTGGATCTTAAGAAGCTTTTTGTTTGAGTTTGATCTGAGTCGTAATTCAAGTGTTGACTGGAATAGGTCTGGTGGTAGTCTAGTGCAGTTAGTGGGTAAACTAATGTTGTGAATTTTGTGGTCTGATGTATAGTCAATCCATGAGCTGTTGATGTCGGTTGGTTGTAAGCTCCAACGTATCTATGAAATAATGTGTATCTCCAAGGAGGCATTGAATGTGGATGTGTGTCAAATGTTTTCTGGATGGGGTCCATGGTATGAGTGATACGCTCGAGAAAATGTTCCCCGAGCGTCGCTCCTTTGTCCTGAGTCATGGATCGCGTGATAGGACCCATGACTGCAACTGTACCCAGTTGCGCGGCAGTTGGCTGAAGGGGAAACTAGGGCATGACGCCGGCTTGCTTCACATCACACTATACACAATCCACGTGACACGCTATACACAATCCACGTGAATTGTTGAATGCACATACAATCATATCACGCACTGACTTGGAGAATTTTTAGAAAAAACGTGTACTGTCAAAAAACCGTCATATTTTCCTTGCATTGCCACATTAACTTTAACTGAAGGGGAAACTAGGGCATGATGCCGGCTTGCTTTACATCACGCTACATGTCGGTACACAATACACAATCCACGTGAATCGTTGAATGCATACACAATCATATCACACACTGACTTGGAGAATTAAGAAAAGAAAGTGTACTGTCAACATACCGTATATTTTCCTTGCATTGCATTGCTACATTAACTTTCAAAAACTTTGTTGTAAACCACTGGATCCGCTAAACACGTCTGCACTCATCGGATACCGGAAGTCACGATCACGGGGAGAGAGAGAGAGAGAGAGAGAGAGAGAGAGAGAGAGAGAGAGAGAGTTTATTCAGGGATAGAGATAAGCATACATTGTGCTTTTTTACACTCAGCCCTGAGGCTAAACAGAAATCCAACAATAGTCAGGAGAGAGAGAGAGAGAGGTTATGAGACATAATCCATTGTCAATTAACTCCCCATGATTTTTTTTCAGGTTACTGAACATTATCCAATATCGCTTAACTCCCATGAATATTTTTTTGAGAGAAATAAGAGAGAGAGAGAGAGAGAGAGAGAGAGAGAGAGAGAGATTTGCAAAACAAGTCCAAAACAATATTGAAAATACGATGACCCAACTTGTAAACTGCTCGTTGTACAATTTTTTTTAAACACGTGAACATAATTTGTTTAGAAATGTAAAGTTTTATACGAATTTGTTAATATCCACAAAGTACTTATATCCCCAAATTTTGTTTTGTAGGCAACCATCTGGAACACATATCTGTCAAATAGAAAAGTCATGATTCTACCAGTGGAGTGGTTCAGAAGTGATCTCATTCTAGAAAGGGGCGTTTTATCAAACATTACAGGCTAAAACCGGTGACCGTGGTGTTACTCATCATGCCTTTTGCCTCCAAGGGAATACTGACCAGTCGCCAGCGGCTTTTTAGGGAACACGTCTCTGGGGCTGTTTTTTTTTTTTTTTTTCCTTTTTTTTTTTTTTATCCCAGAGACTCGAAAGAGGAAAAATTCTCCGGATGTGCGGGATAAATGAAAAGCTTGAGGAGAATCGC
This sequence comes from Conus betulinus, assembly GCA_016801955.1. NCBI lineage: Eukaryota > Metazoa > Mollusca > Gastropoda > Neogastropoda > Conidae > Conus > Conus betulinus. The sequence goes on along the minus strand of JADBJO010001390.1, from coordinate 358,235 downwards.
CCAGACCGCCTGTTGTGATGACAGGTAATATTTCATGCTCTCTCTCTCTCTCTCTCTCTCTCTCTCTCTCTCTCTCTCTCTCGCACACACACACACACACACACACACACACACACACACACACACACACACAAACACACACACACAGAGAGAGAGAGAGAGGGTATACCAAAGTCGGGAACTTGGACTCGATGACGTACACATCTAGTGGATAATAATGTGACGTATACATCTAGCGGATAGTAATGTGACGTATACATCAAGCGGATAGTAATGTGACGTATACATCAAGCGGATAGAAATGTGACGTATACATCTAGCGGATAGTAATGTGACGTATACATCAAGCGGAGAGTAATGTGACGTATACATCAAGCGGAGAGTAATGTGACGTATACATCTAGTGGATAGTAATGTGACGTTACATCTAGCGGATAGTAATGTGACGTATACAACTAGCGGATAGTAAGGTGACGTATACATCAATCGGATAGTAAGGTGACGTATACATCAAGCGGATAGTAATGTGACGTTACATCTAGCGGATAGTAATGTGACGTTACATTTAGCGGATAGTACTATGACGTATACATCAAGCGGATAGTAATGTGACGTATATATCAAGCGGATAGTAATGTGACGTATATATCAAGCGGATAGTAATGTGACGTATACATCGAGTGGATAGTAATGATCTTTGAAAATATAGTCAATAAAAACAGGGCTAATTCTGCATTCCACTGTCTCGGCAAGGTTTCTGTAATGCGTCATGAGTGTGTCTGTGACTGTCACTAAGACGTTTCTCCACACGAAAATCCGGCTGGGGTTTACAACGTCAGCCTCTGTGTTCGTTTTGCTCCAGTGGGTTGCTGCGATCGGCAAGCACCGTGGTAGGTTTGCTGAGTAGTCGCTCCCACAGCGGTGCAAAAAAGCTTTTGGCCACAGACGAGTATACATCTTCATTCAACGTCCTCCGTTTGTTTCCCGACACAGCTACGAACCACCGGAAGCCCTGTTTCTGCTCGTGTCGCATTGGTTTCCCCTCCTCTTCTCTGAAACTGAAACTTGAGCTGTGTGTCGGAGTCTCGTCTCTAACTTTTACTGGGTTTGTCATTTTGTCGCCGTTGCTGCCGGTTTTAGGTCAGAACTTTTGCGGGTGAGTTGGACGCTGGCTTCCTGAGGGTGTGTCCAGTCCTGCCTCTACGTCTTCCTCGGGATCTGTGTGATGACTGCTCCCTTCTCGACAACACAGGTCGCAGGTGGCAGCAGAAGTCACCTTTCTTTTCTTTCGGTCTTGGCGTCATTTGGTGGGAGCAGAACGCTGGGTCTGATGGATGATCTTCTTAACATCAACCGTGGCTGTGGTAATGCGTGGACTGACAGGTTTCCAGCCGGTGAGAGCGGCCCGTGGTTCTAGTGCCAGCATGAAGGCTGTTGCAGCTTCGTCTTAGTCTGAGCTGGCGCGTCTTCGGTCTCCTTTATCTTTGGTAGAACAAGAAAATAGGATGTAATTCCTCGTCTCTCAGTGTATAGTTTTCCCTGACACGTGTTGTGTTCCGCTTTATGTCTTAATGTGCTTCTTTGGAATCAGAAGGGAAGTCGGCCTTACAGCTTCCAGGGCGTTTTAGTTGCCAGACATCACATTGTGTGTCTCTCCGAAGGACCTGAAATCACCAAAGTCCAGACCTTGCAGAATGTGCTGTCGATGCTTTGTTGGATTCCCTTGGTTTACGTGAGCGAGCCGTTAGTCCCGAGGCCAATTCCCACTGAAGGACTAGGGAACATTGCTGTGTCTGACTTCAACGCCACGCAGATCTGTTCCCTTGGGTGGAAACTACCCCTACCGAAAGCTTAAGGCTCCAAACTGCAATCTGCAGAGATGATGCATTTTGGGGGAAGATGTTTGTGTGATCTGGATTGGCATGAAGGAGATACAAGTTTTTTTTTTTTTTAAATGACTGTTGATTTAAAAGGTGCCCGGGGGTCAAATTTAGCTACCCAAGCAATCTTTTTGTTTTCTTCTTTCTCGGCTGATGGAGGATCTTACCTCTGCATTTTTGTGCTCCCTTGTTGATCTCTTTCAGAGCTCTCCGATGTTGCCATCCTGATACGATTAAATATTAAGCGTATTATTCATATCTCTCTCTCTCTCTCTCTCTCTCTCTCTCTCTCTCTCTCTCTCTCTCTCTCTCTCTCTCTCTCTCTTTCAGCTTTTCATCATTACTGACTAACAACCTGAGTCTTGTCCCCACGCTTACAGCGAGCCCCTGAAGCGTCCGCTAGGTAGAATGGCAGACCCGTCGTCCCTAAACCTGCTCCAATCAAGGTGCTCATCTTTGTTCTGAGTTATGGATGAGAGCAGTGGCGCAGGGGATTCTTCCACAAGTTTTCTGTCCATCTCACTCATAAAAAGTCTACATAATCACATGCGTGGCACCTATCTCCTTGTCTCTCCTATTCGTGGTAGCTGTTCAGGAAACTAAAATTCAAAGCCAGAAGACCTTCACTCTTTCTGGCTTAAGTATTCTTCCCAAACCTGCACAACAGTCCACACTGGGACTAACTGGCGGTGTTGCCCTTCTTATACACAAAACTTTGCTGTTTAGTCCTGTCGCTCTGACCACCTCCAACCCCCCCCCCCCCCCCCCCCCCCCCCCCCCCCCCCCCCCCCTTTTCAGGCAGTAGCTACGAGAGTCGCTCTCCACAAAACTGTTACAATTTGCTCACTTTATCTGCCACCTTCTGTCCCGGTTTGTCGTCAGGACCTTGTCAGTCTGATTGGAGAGCTTCCTCGACCTTTTTTGCTGTTGGGTGATTTCAGTGGAAACAATCCTATTTGGGGTAGTGTGAATTCGTCATCCAGAGGTCTGCTTCTTGAAGATGTCCTTTCAGACTTTGATTTGTGTTGTCTGAACGATGGAGCTCCAACTTTTCTTCACTCTTCTTCAGGTTCACTATCGTGCTTAGATTTGTCGATGTATGACCCCTCGCTGGTCCTGGACTATGAGTAGTCTGTCCATGACGATCTGCATGTAAGTGACCATTTCCCTGTTCTTTTAAAACCCGTATTAACTGAAAACACTTGTTTCACAACAGCGTAATTATAAGAAGGCTAACTGGGAATCTTCTTGCTGCCAATATTTCAAGGGAATTCCTGGAAATTGACATTCTTCAAAGCCCAGACCCTGCGGACTCTTTGACCACTACTTCAAAACCTGTATTCCAATGTCTTCCGACAAACTCCAACTGCCCCAAACACCTTAGTTTAATTCTGGCTGCCAGCAAATCTCAAAAGTACGCAAACGGGCTCAGCGTCGGGTATTCCAAAGACCTTCAGGCCCCAACGCTCGAGCCCATCAGAAACACCGTGCCAAAACGAGACACACTTTCAAAATCAGTAAACGTCAGTCTTTGAGAAACTTTTGCTCCGGGCTGACATCTAAAACCCCCAAGAAAAAAAGCCTGGAACATCATCAGAAAGATCAAAGAAGAACACAAGCCCCTCAATTCATCACCTGAAACTTGCCGATGCTCTGATAACTGAGACACTGTTGTCAATCTGTTGGCCTCCACCATTCAACAGAACTCATCTTTAAATAAATCTGCAGTCTTTTTAAGAAACAAACAAATCAGAGAGAAATCCTCATACAATTTCACATCACACAACTCTGAAGCCTACAATCTACCATTTTCAATCGATGAACTGACATCAGCTTTGCAAACCTGCAATGATTCTGCCCCTGGTCTGGATGATATTTATTATCAGGTTTTGAAACGTCTTCCGGAAAGCTGTCTCTAGACCCTTCTCAAAGTCTACAATCATGTCTGGACCACAGGATGCTTTCCGCCCTCCTGGTGGGAAGCTCTGATCATCCCAATTAAAGATGGTCAAATCCCGTCTGATGTGGAAGCTGTAAACCGATAGCCTTCTAGCCAGTGAACAGTGCGGGTTCCGGAAGTACCACTCGACAGCTGATCCTTTAGTCCATCTGGAAACCACCATCCGCAACGCCTTCGTCAATAAACAGCATGTGGTTGCTATCTTTTGACTTAGAAAAAGCGTATGACACCACCTGAAAATCAGGAAACCTTATGGACCTGCACAGACTTGGTTTTCGTGGTCATCTGCCTCTGTTTATTCAAAACTTTCTGGCTGATCGGCATTTCCAGGTGTGTATTGGCACCACGCTTATCTAACATCCATGGGCAGGAGTTGGGTGTACCTCCAGGGAGCATCCTTTCTCCTGCCCTTTTCAGCATCAAAATCAACGACATCGTGAAATCGGTAAACCAGGGTTCTGAGTCCTCTCTGTTCGTTGAAGACTTCGCGCTGTACGCAGTTGGAGCTTCTTACGCCAGCGTACAGCGTCGACTTCACTTTTGTGTCAACAAGATCCAACAGTGGGCCGAGGAGAGCGGGTTTACATTCTCAAGTACCAAAACTCAATCAATCCATTTCCGCAATTTTCGCTTTTTTTTTTTGCTTTTTTTTTTTTTTTTTTTGCAGATCTGAAATTCGTCTGGACAAGTCCACCATCCCAGCTGTAAAAGAAGTCAAATTTCTGGGTTTTATTTTTGATTAAAAACTGAACTTTAAAAGTCCTATCCAACATTTAAAAAACTGCATGTCAGAAAACACTGAACGTTCTGCGATTTGTGGCGCGCATAGATTGGGGCGCTGACAGGAAAACTCTCCTCCATCTTTACAGGGCTCTGATCCACTCCAAACTGGACTATGGATGTGTAGTGTATAGTTCTGCCAGACCGTCTTACCTGAAAAGTCTAGACCCCTATCCACCATCAAGAGCTTCTATTATGTCTGGGTGCGTTCCGCACCACTCCTGTTTGTAGTTTATATGCCGAGGCAGGAAAACCATCCCTCTCAAATCGCCGACTAAAACGTGGCCTGAATTACTGTCCGAGTCTCTCGTCTGAACCTCAAAATCCTGCATATGACTGTGTTTTCGACCCCAAATTCCAAAAGAAATTCGAAGACCATCCCAGTTCCATTCCACCCTTAGGGATTCGTATTCTTCCCCATCTGAATAAAGCAAGTATAGACCTTGGAGTAGTCAATGATTTCTCCAAGTTTCCTGACGACCCCCCCCCCCCCCCCCCCCGGACTTTCTTCATTCCAGAGATCTGGTTTGATTTAGCCTCATACCGGAAAGATTCAACTAGTTCCTTGGTATACAAGTCCCTTTTTTGCTGAACTGTGTTCCAAGTTTCCATCTTTCAAATGAATTTTCACTGACGGTTCCAAATCCGAGGAGGGAGTTGCCTCTGGGGTGTTTTGTGCAGTAGACCCCCCTCAGAGATGTACCATACGCATTCCTACCGACAGCTCCATCTACACTGCTGAGCTGACAGCCTTGGTCTTGGCACTTCAGGTGATCTCCAACTCGAAACAGAAAGATTTCCTTATTTTGTGAGACTCCCTTTCTGCTTTGGAGGCCATTGCCGGCCGTTATCTTAAGCACCCTCATTTACTGGAAGTTTTTTTTTTTAACTGTACACCTCCCTAAAATCAAACGGACACAATATAGTGTTTGCTTGGATTCCCAGCCATGTGGGCAATCGAGGCAATGAAATGGTTGATCAGCTTGCCAAGAACGCCGCAAGGCAAAAGTTGATCAGGTTTACTGTTCCTCACACTGATTTAAACCTAAAACACAGGTCTATCTCAAAGACCTCTGGCAAGAGGAATGGACCCTGTAGACGGATAACAAACTGTTCAAAATACGCCCAAACCTCAACGAGTTTCTACCATGTTCCAGAGGCAGCCGTAGAAGAAGAAACAGTCCTGTGCCGCTTACGCACAGACCACTCGTTTTTATACCCATTCTTATCTTTTGAAAGGTGAAGAAGCTCTGTGGTGTATTCCATGCCATGTTCCACTCAGAGTGAAACATATTTTTTTTAGATTGTTGGGACTTGCACGATGTGAGACATAAACACTTTACAATAGAGTCCATGAAAACCCTGTTCAAGGATGTCCCAACTGACGTGATCTTTGAGTTTCTGAAGGAGATCAACATTTTTCATCTGATTTGAGATTTTACCGAAGAAAGATTTTTAACGAAGTTTTCTAGTGCGTTTTTAGAAGATGTATTTTAAAGAGACATGTGAACGTGTTTTTTGTTTGTTTGTTTGTTTTTTTTTCTGAGATGACTTGTGAGTTGATTTTAACGTGGTGACAACCCTGATATGGCCCTTTGCGGTCGGTTGGGCTATAAGCAACATTACCTTACCTTGTGCGCACAGAGAGAGAGAGAGAGAGAGAGAGAGAGAGAGAGAGAGAGAGAGAGAGAGAGAGAGAGAGAGAGAGATACACAATTACACATTTGGTATGATTTGGGTTCCTGATTATACCGCGTTCGAGAATGTAGGTTTGCAGGTCATCTTTCGGAGAAGATCGCGAATTAGAACTCGCCCATGTCGTGGTACCACCACGCAGGTCTCGACAGTTCGTGCCAGAGATTTCTGGCAAGAGGACTGGAAGACACGAAGTGATGGCACACTTTCTAAATGGCGTTTCAAAACGGGAAGATTCCTATTGTAAGCTACCAGCAGCAAGAGGGAAAAACAGTTCTGCGCCAGTTGCGCACAGGCCCTATTCTGACATGCACTCGTCTCTTTGACAGAGTAAGGGGCTATTACCGCACAAAATGTCACCACTGCACAAAATGTCACAATGATATTTTGTGCCGTTATTCGCTGCACGAATTGTCACAGTTAGCACAAATTTGAACAAAATGTCACATTTGTGACAATTTGTGTACATGTATGCCTTTTGTTTTAATCACTGCTGCACAAATTGTCACAACTCTCTCTCTTACAGGTGTGTTGGTAAGTGGATGGATGGGTCAATATACTCTATGATGTCCACGAATTTTTTTTTTTTTTTTCGTTTTTCAATATGGCTTGCAGTTTATAGTTTTCAATCTTGTATATACTTTTAGTCTGTATTCACTGCACATGTCGCTCCAGGGGTTGCAAGCTTGCCATGGTCGGAGGGCTTGCGTGGTCCCGTGATCCCTTAGGTTTGCTGGCGGGGGCATCAATACTTGAAGATATGCTAGGTTTTGAAAAAGCTTCTTGGCCTGAAAAGTCCAGTTGCTGTCTGGCCTAAGCACAACGTGGTAAGGAGTTGATGCCCCTGGTAGGGCCTCCCATGTCAGATAGGCTAAGGGTGAGGATCCTGACTAATAGTAACCCGCCTTTTCCTTTCCTTATTTCTTCTGCCTTTCTTATTTGGCTCTTTTCTATCTTCGTCTCCCCTTCAAGTCTTTTCCACACTCTTTTTCTCTCTGTGATCTTCCAAAGATCCGCTGCGTTTGCCGTGCGGTGCGACCTGTGATGGAGGGGAATGAGATCCTGGTGAATGAGAGGGCAAGCGCCCTCAACACATCACTTTTGCTCGGACCTCTCCTAGACAGGAGGTACATTCTGGCCTGGGTGTATCAATCAGCTCCCCTACATGGGGCTGGTTCAAGACGGGGCAGTTTTCCGGCTGGCCAAGATAACCCCTGCAGTGCTCGGCTCTCTGCTCCCGGAGAGTTGAGCACGATCAGGGTGGATAGGATTAGTGGTGGTCTGTTTGTCGTACATCTCTCCTGTAGCCTGGAAGGGGTCAAGACAGTGACTTCTTGGCCCTGGCCTCTTTGTTGGACTCTATGATGGGTGGGTAAGGGAGAGACTTAAAGAAAAAGCGTATGACACCACCTGAAAATGAGGAAACCTTATGGATCTGCACACACTTGGTTTTCATGGTCACTTGCCTCTGTTTATTCAAAACTCTCTGGCTGATCGACAGTTCCAGGTGCGTGTTGGCACCACACTCTCTGACATCCATGGGCAGGAGTTGGGTGTACCTCAAGGGAGCATCCTTTCTCCTGCCCTTTTCAGCATCAAAATCAACGACATTGTGAAATCAGTAAGCCAGGGCTCCGAGTCCTCTCTGTTCGTTGACGACCTCGCGCTGTACGCAGTTGGTGCTGCTTACGCCAGCGTACAGCGTCGACTCCAGCTTTTTGTCAACAAGATCGAACAGTGGGTCGAGGAAAACGGGCTTACCTTCTCAAGTACCAAAACTCAGTTAATCCATTATCACAATTTTCGTCGATTCTTTGCTGATCCTGAAGTTCGTCTGGACAAGTCCACCATTCCAGCTGTAAAAGAAGCCAGATTTCTGGGGGGTGATTTCGATCAAAAACTGAACTTTCTCAACCACATTAAAAAACTCAAAAACCACTTGCCAGAAACCTCTGAATATTCTGTGGATCGTAGCACACACTGACTGGGGCGCTGATGAGAAAACTTTGCTGTACCTATACAGAGCCTTGGTCCGTTCCAAACTGGACTAAGGTTGTGCTGTGTACGGCTGTGCAAGACGATCTTACCTAAAACTCTTGGACCCTATCCACCATCAAGGGCTTCGTCTCTGTCTTGGAGCATTCCCCACCATCCCTGTGTACAGCCTGTATGCAGAGGCAGGTGAACCGTCACTGTCCAACCGCAGGCTGAAAATATCTTTGAATTATTATATCAAACTGTTCTCAGAACCAAAAAAACCCTGCCTATGACTGTGTCTTTGACCCTCAGTTTGAAAGTAAATTTGAAAAACAACCCTAACTGTATTCCGCTGTTTTGCTCTTCGTATGCAGCCTCATGCACGGAATGCAGGTCTAGACCTAGGAGTTGTGTCCGATTTTTCCAAGTTTCCAGATGAGTCTCCATGGACTTTGTTCATACCAGAGATTCGTTTTGATCTTGCAGCTTTTTGCAAAGAGTCGACCAGCTCTCTGGCATAAAAGGCATTGTATGCTGACCTCTGTTCAAAACTCCCATCATATCAGAAAACTTTCACTGACGGTTCCAAGTCTGAATATGGAGTGGCCTGTGCAGCTTACTGCCCTTGTGCTCCTTCTCAAATACTGTTAGAACATATTCCTTGGGATGCTTCTGCTTACTTTGCTGAAGTTACAGCTCTAGTTCTGGCACTGAGGATAATCTGGTTCTGGTTCTGTCAGATTCACTGTCAGCTTTGGAGGCCATAGCTGGCCCCAACCTTCAGCATCCAGAACTTTTGCACTTCTTTGAACTTTTCACCAAGTGAAAGTGGAGGGTTACAACATTATTCTGGCTTGAGTTCCTTGCATTTTGGGTATCGGAGGGAATGAAATGGTTGATCGTTTGGCCAAGAATGCCACAACAGAGAAATTGTCCAACATGTATATCCCTGCTCAGATCTGAAACCCAAAATTACCGATTATGTCCGAGACCTCTGGCAGGATGATTGGAATACACAGACGGATAACAAACTTTTTCAGATCCGTCCAAACCTTAAGGATTCCCTCTGATCTACATCTGGTGGTCGTAAAGAAGAAACAGTACTGTGCCAGCTGCACACCGGCCATTCGTATTTTACCCATCCTACCTTTTAAAGAGTGAAGAAGCTCCATGGTGCATTCCATGTCATGTGCCACTCACAATGAAATATATTCTTTTAGAGTGTTGGGACTTGCACGATGTGAGATACAGACATTGTACAGCAGAGTCCATGAAAATCCTGTTCAGAGATGTCCCACCTGACGTGATCTTTGGGTTTTTGAGAGAGATTAACATTTTTCATGATTTAAGATTTTACGGAAGAAACATTTTTTAATGAAGTTTCTGGTGCGCTTTTAGAAGATGTCATATAAAGAGATGTGTGTGGAAGGTTTTTTTTTTTTTTTAGTGACTTGTGAGTGATTTTAACGTGGTGACAGCCCTGATGTGGTCCTTTGCGGTCGGCTGGGCTATAAGCAACATTACCTTACCTGAAGGAGTTCCTCTCATCTACGTCTGGTGGTCGTAAAGAAGAAACAGTTCTGTGCCGGCTGTACACTGGCCATTCGTATTTTACCCATTCATACCTTTTAAAGAGTGAAGAAGCTCCGTGGTGTTCTCCATGTCATGTTCCGCTCACAGTGAAACATAATTATTCGTTTAGAATGTTGGGACTTGCACGATGCGAGACACAAACATTTTATGGCGGAGTCCATGAAAATCTTGTTGAGGGATGACCCGCCTGACGTGATATTTGGGTTTTTGAGAAAGATTAATATTTTTCATCTGATTTAAGATGTTGCGGAAAAAAAGATTTTTAACGAAGTTTCTGGTGCGTTTTTAGATGTATTTTAAAAAGATGTGTGAAAGATTTTTTTTTTTTTTTTTTAATGACTTGTGAGTTGATTTGAACGTGGTGACAGCCCTGATGTGGCCCTTTGCGGTCGGCTGGGCTATAAGCAACATTATCTTATCTTGGGACTTGCACGATGTGAGATTAAACACTTTACAGCAGAGTCCATGAAAACCCTGTTCAGAGATGTCGCACCTGACGTGATCTTCAAGTTTTTGAGAGAGATTAACATTTTTCATCTGATTTAAGATTTTACAGATGAAAGATTTTTAAGGACGTTTCTGGTGCGTTTGTAGAAGATGTAATTTAAAGAGATGTGTGAAAGTGGTTTTTTTTTTTTTTTTTTTTTAAGATGACTTGTGAGTTGATTTTAACGTGGTGACAGCCCTGATGTGGCTCTTTGCGGTCGGCTGGGCTATAAGCAACATTTACCTTACCTTACCATCAGGTGTGATCTGTTTGATGGGTGTGTTGACGTTTTGTTTGTTTGGGTTTTTTGTGTGTGTTTGTTTTTGTTTCCTTTTTTTAATGCTTAGGACCGATCTTAAGTTGAAAGCCCCGATATGCCCCACAGGTGGTGAGCTGGGCTATAGATAGCATAAATCGAACTCTGTTCAGTTTGATTTCCCTTAGAAACTGGTCTGCCACACGTCAGTTGGCATACATTGCAATGCGAAACTTGTGTTTCCTCAGTTTGGTGTGCCAGACTTCTGTCTCCCCAAGCTAAAAAAAACACTTTGTTTTGTTTTCTTCCCATGCTGGCGGCCTTAGGCTGGCCATCCTTTCAGAGTAGTTTTTATTTCATAAACGCGTGCAGTCACACATCTATACACCAAAGAACATACACACAGACACACACACACACACACACACACACACACACACACACACACACACACACACACACACATACACAGGCGCGCGCAGACACGCACGCGCTCACGCGCGCGCGCACACACACACACACACACACACACACACACACACACACACATACACACACACACAGACACGCACGCATGCGCGCGCGCGTACACACACACACACACACACACACACACACACACACACACACAAAGGACAGATGAACACGCGTGTGCGCGCGAACACTCACTGAAACCAATGTGTTTTTTTTTTTTTTGTTTTTTTGCATTTTGAATCTTTGCCAAGTCATTATTATAATGATGGAAGAATTGTTAACCTGCACTTGTTTTACCCCACTACTTAATTGTCCAGCATTATCCTGTTTGGTCAATCAATGGGCGATTGCATCTCTTAGGAGATCCAAGTAAAGATTGTTCTGCAGAATTCTTAGCCGCTGACAATGCTTGAGTTATTGAACAGCAGAGCTGACCACTCGGACTGTTCCATATCTTTTGATCTCCCTTGCATCCTTGAATGGATCCTCTAGCATAGGCTCAAAGATTTGCCCCTTACATTTTATACTGTTTGCATAATGTTTTCAGTTTTTCAGCAACTTTTTTCCTCTCCACACCACTCCGAGGGTTGCAGTCTTGCCGTGGTCTGAGGGCTTGCGCGGTCCAGTGATCCCTTAGGCTTTGCTGACTGGGGCATCAATACTCGATTGGATAGTTAGTTGTTGTCAACGCTTCTAGGCCTGTATAGCCAAGTTGCTGACTGGCCTAAGCATTACGTGGTAGGAATTGATGCCCCTGGTAGGGTCTCCCATGTCAGAAAGGTTAAGAGTGAGGGCCCTGAGACGAATAGTAACCCGCCTTTTTCATCTTCTGCCTTCTTGTTTGGCTCTTTTCTGTCTTCATCTCCCCTTCAAGTCTTCTTTCCAACACTCTTCTTTTCTCTGTGGTCTTCTTGAGGCCCACCGTGTTTGCCGTGCGGTGCGGTCCTGTGATGGGGGAGAATGGGATCCTGGAGGTTGAGACCGCTGATGTGACTGCGGTGCATCAAGTCAATACACCTCTTTGGCCTGGACTTCCTCTAGACAGGTGGTCGAAGTGGCCCACTTTGATCAAGCGGCTGGTCGTGAGCATTCCCTAGCTCAGGCTAGAAGGCTGCGGCTCGGGTCAAACGGGTTTGGGAGCTTCTGTGGCAGGGATGCTTTCAGGCCTGTGTATATCTCTTTTGAAGTCCTGGCGCCCTGATATACTGGAATTCCGTATAAAATGGGCATCCCACTTGTTGGGACTCGGTGGCGGGTGGAATCGAGAGAGATTAATTTTAATGAATACAGCATGGCACCCAAAGACAAAAAAAAGACACAGGCAAGATTCGGTAACAGATACGGATACGGATTCAGAACATGAGACAAGAAGCCTTTCAGCTGGCTGATTGTTGAGGGGGGCGGATGAAGATAGACCTCTGTCTGGCCTGAGTCCTTTTGCGATTGCGAAAGGAATCAGTGGCCTCAGTGGCAAGCCAAAGAACGTCAAAAGATTAAGGAATGGGTCACTTCTGGTTGGGTGCTCTTCCAAGCTGCAATCAGAAATGTTATTGAAATCGACGACGTTGGTTGATCGACCGATCAGGGTGTCTCCACACAAAAACTCAACTCTCCGAAGGAAGTAATCTTGTGCAGAGATCTGAGAGGAGTGTCAGAGAAAAAGAAATCAAGTCGGAACTGGCATTGCAAGGAGTGACCCACGTTCATCGTGTGCTTGCGCGCAAAGGCAATGACAGAGTTCCAACAGACACCCTCTTCTTGACCTTCTGCTCTGCTTCTCTCCCAGAGTCGATCACGGTGGGCTACCTGAGAGTCTCAGTGTCGCTGTGCATCCCGTCCCCTCTGCGCTGCTTCAAATGCCAGAGGTTTGGCCATGTGAGGGACAGATGTACGGAAGAAGAGGTGCGTGGTACCTGCTGCCAGCCAATCCACCAGGGTGCGTGTGACAGTCCACCACTCTGTGCCAGTTGTGGAGGCAAGCACCATCATCATCATCAAAGACCTGTCCCAAACTGGTTGTAGGAAAAGAAAATTCAAAGAATTAAAACCGAACAGGGAATCCCTGTTTTTGGAGGCGAAAAAGATTGCTATGAAGAGTCAACCAACTGCTGGGCTCTCTCGTTTGCAGCTGTAGTAAGGAAGCCAACAACAGCCAGCATCGGTGTGCAGACGGTCGAATCCTCATTTGCCGAGAGAGAGCCAGAAACAAAGTCTGTAGCCTCAGGCAGAAGCACTGCATGCATCGAACCCCAGTAGTCATCGCCTTCAGATATGACTCGATCTTCAAAGCCTACTCCCCGCCCCCAGACCATCAGGGGACGAAAGACCTACAGGAACTTCAGGGCGGCAGAAAGTGGAAGTTGTTGAAGTTCAAGACAAGATCACCCCCTCAAAATCCTCCAAAGGGCACCCTACAGCTGTCAGCAAGGGAGCTGGCGGTTCTGGAGGAAAGACAAAATCGCCGCCTAGAAAGAAAGCACCTAATATTACATCAGATCGAGAGAAAAAAAAAAAGCGGAGAGAAACGCCAACAGATTTGCAGTTCTCTCGGATCTAGAAGATGTTAACATGGGAATGAAAGGAACTTCCTGGTGAAGAGTTACAAGATTTATTTTCCTTCAGCATGTCTCTTTTATGATGGACTCAACAATTTTCCATTGGAATATCCGAGGTCTCCATTTCAATTTTGAGGAGCTTCAACTTCTTTGCCAAGATTTAAAGCCAGCTGTAGTAGCTCTTCAAGAAATGCATATGCACAAAGAAAAGTCCTTTTCTGTTTCAGGTTTTAATGTACTGTCTAAACCAGCCCAACGTACAGCTCTTGTTTCAGGTGGGGTCTCGTTACTCATCCACAAAATCTGTGTTGTTCAGCCCTGTCAACCTTAAATCTTCTCTTCAAGCTTTAGCTGCTAGAATCTCCCTACATAAAACAGTGACATTTTGTTCCCTGTATATACCTCCATCATCATCTGTCTGTCGACAAGAGCTGGTTACCTCATGGAAGAACTCCCACGCCCTTTCTTGCTTCTCGGGACCTGAACGGCCACTCTCCTCTTTGGGGGAGTGCAGACTCCTCACCCCGAGGTCTTCTCCTGGAGGATGTCTTCTCTGAGCTTGACCTGTGTTGTCTGAATGATGGCTCTCCAACATATCTACATTCGTCAAATGGCACTCTATCTTGCATCGATTTATCAGTATGCGATCCTTCACTGGTCTTGGACTTTGATTGGAGTGTTCATGATGATCTGCATGGAAGTGACCATTTTCCAATAGTCTTGAAACATAAATCGTCAGAACACATCTTACCAGAATGCCTTAACCTTAGAAAAGCTAACTGGGATATTTTTGCTACAAACATACAAAAAGATTAGTGGAGGATCAGGTTCTTCAAAGTCCTGACCCTGCTGAAACCTTGACGAACATCATCATCTGTGCCAAGGACATCATTCCGGCTTCTACCACCAAACTCAGATGCCCAAAACTCCCTGGTTTAATGCTGAGTGCCAACAAATCCACAGTCAACACCAGAAGGTTCAACGTGTTGTCTGTCGCAGGCCATCAATACCTTATGCGAAAGCGCACCAAATCTCCGTGCCAAATCTCGCTACATTTTCAAAAAGCGTAAACGTCAGTCTTGGAGAGACTTCTGCTCCAAGTTGACTTCAAAGACCTCCAAGAAGAAAGTATGGAAAGTGATTAGGAAAATTAGTGGAAAAAATACAGATCCTTCTACCCATCACCTGAAACTTGCAGAAGCCCTGATCACAGATAAACAAGCTGTTCCAATTACCGTTCGATAGCTTTGACCAGCTGTGCCTGCAAACTGATGGAAAAAATGGTCAATGCTCGACAAATGCGGAAACTTGAAACTGACGGCCTTCTGGCGAAGGAACAATGTGGTTTCCGCAAACATCGGACTACAGTGGACCATTTTGATTCGTCTAGAATCTACGCTTTGGAACGCCTTTATTAACGAACAACATGCAGTGGCTATATTCTTTGACTTGTAGAAAACCTACGATACCACCTGGAAATCTGGGATTCTTCATGATCTCCATGATCTTGGTTTTCGGGGTTATCTTCCACTTTTCATTCAAATTTTTTTTGACCGAACGACAGTTCCAGGTCTGGGTATGGCACCACTCTCTCTGATGTTCATGAGCAGGAGTTGGGTATTCCACAAGGGAGCATACTGTCTCCAGTCCTCTTTAGCATCAAAATCAACAAAATTGTCAAGTCAGTTCCACAGGGTTCAGACTGTTCATTGTTTGTGGGTGATTTTGCTCCCTACTAAACTGGAAGCCTGTACCCGAGAGTCCAGCGCAGGCTCCAGCTTTGAGTGGATAAACTTTATCAGTGGGCGGATGAAAATGGCTTCACCTTTTCTCCTACGAAGATACAGTGCATTCACTTTCATAATTTTCGTCAGTTTTTTGCAGATCCTGAAATCAAATAGGTAAATGTCCCATTCCAGCTGTCAAAAAGAGGCCAAATTCCTAGGAGTTATTTTGAGCAAAAACTCAACTTTCTCAGCCACATTAAAAACCTCAAAACCTCTTGCCAGAAAGCTCTGAATATTCTGCTGATCGTAGCACACACTGACTGGGGCGCTGATAAAAAACTCTACAGAGCCTTGGTCCTTTCCAAACTGAACTATGGTTGTGCTGTGTATGGCTCTGCAAGACCATCTTACCTAAAACTCTTGAACCCTATCCACCATCAAGGGCTTCGTCTCTATTTTGGAGCATTCCGCACCACCCCTGTGTACAGCCTGTACCCAGAGGCAGGTGAACCCTCACTGTCCAACCGCAGGCTGAAACTATCTTTGAACTACTATATCAGACTGTTCTCGGAAACAGAAAACCTTGCCTATGACTGTGTCTTTGACCCTCAGTTTCAAAGCAAATTCGAAAACAACCGTAACTGTATTCCGCCGTTTGGTCTTCGTATGCAGCCTCACGCGCAGAATGCAGGTCTAGACCTAGGAGTTGTGTCTGATTTTTCCAAGTTTCCAGATGAGCCTCCTTGGACCTTTTTCACACCAGAGATTCGTTTTGATCTTGCGGCTTTTCGCAGAGTCTACCAGCTCTCTGGCATACAAGGCATTGTATGCTGAGCTCTGTTCAAAACTCCCATCCTATCAGAAAATTTTCACTGACGGTTCCAAGTCTGAAGATGGAGTGGCCTGTGCAACCTATTGCCCTGGTGCTCCTTCTCAAATACTGTTAGAACATATTCCTTCGGATGCTTCTGCTTACTCTGCTGAAGTTACAGCTTTGATTCTGGCACTGAGGATAATCTCACAATCTAAGCAGAGTGACTTTCTGGTTCTGTCAGATTCACTGTCAGCTTTTGGAGGCCATAGCTGGCCGCAACCTTCAGCATCCAGAACTTTTATACTTCTTTGATCGTTTGGCCAAGAATGCCACAAGAGAGAATCTGTCAAACACACCTATCCCCTGCTCAGATCTGAAACACAAAATTCACGATTATGTCAGAGACCTCTGGCAGGAGGATTGGAATACACAGACGGATAACAAACTCTTTCATATCCGTCCAAACCTAAAGGAGTTCCTCCCACCTTCGTCTGGTGGTCGTAAAGAAGAAAAACAGTTCTGTGCCGCTGCACACTGGCCATTCGTATTTTACCCATTCGTACCTTTTAAAGGGTGAAGAAGCTCCATGGTGCATTCCATGTCATGTTCCACTCACAGTGAAACATATTCTTTTGGAGTGTTGGGACTTGCACGATGTGTGAGACACAAACATTTTACAGTAGATTCCATGAAATCTTGTTCAGAGACGTTCCGCCTGACACGATCTTTGAGTTCTTGAAAGAGATTAACATTTTCATCGGATCTGAGATTTTACAGTGGAAAGATTTTTAACAAACTTTTGGATGTGTTTTTGGACGTATTTTAAAGAATTGTGTGAATGACTGCCTTGTGGGTTGTTTTTAACGTGGTGATGGCCCTGGTGTGGCCCTTTTCGGTCGGCTGGGCTGTGGGCAACGTTGTCTTATCTTATTTCAACGTGTTGGTTTTTAATCCTAGGATAGGTTCTTTTAATCTGTTTTTAATGGGTTGGGAGAGGTTTTGCTTTTAATCTTTTTTTAACATATATACGTGGTAGTTTGGAACGTGGTGACAGTCCTGAGATAACCTCTGCTGTTGACGGGACTATAATTTTAATCTTAATCTTAAACTTACACTTCTTTGAACTTTTTACCAATTTGGAAGTAGAGGGTTACACATTAATCTGGCTTGGGTTCCTGGCCATGTTGGAGGGGAAATGGTTGATCGTTTGGCCAGAATGCACAAGAGAGAAAACTGTCCGACATATATATCCCCTGCTCAGATCTGAAACCCAAAATTACCGGTTATGTCCGAGACCTCTGGCGGGAGGGATTGGAATACACAGACAAATAACAAACTGTTTCAGATCCGTCCAAACCTAAAGGAGTTCCTCTCATCTTCGTCTGGTGGTCGTAAAGAAGAAACAGTTCTGTGCCGGCTGCACACCGGCCATTCGTATTTTACTCATTCCTACCTTTTGACGAGTGAAGAAGCTCCGTGGTGCATTCCATGCCATGTGCCACTCACAGTGAAACATATTCTTTTAGACTGTTGGGACTTGTATGATATGAGACACAAACATTTTACAGCAGAGTCCAAGAAAATCCTGTTCAGAGATGCCCCGCCTGACGTGATCTTTGGGTTTTTGAGAGAGATTAACATTTTTCATCTGATTTAAGATTTTACCGAAGAAAGATTTTTAACGAAGTTTCTAGTGCGTTTCTAGAAGATATCATTTAAAGAGATGTGTGAAAGTTTTTTTTTTTTTTTTTTTAATGACTGGTGAGTTGATTTTAACGTGGTGACAGCCCTGATGTGGCCCTTTGCGGTCGGCTGGGCTATAAGCAACATTGTCTTATCTTACCGGCCATTCGTATTTCACCCATTCCTACCTTTTAAAGAGTGAAGAAGCTCCGTGGTGTGTATTCCATGTCATGTGCCACTCACCATGAAATATATTCTTTTGGAGTGTTGGGACTTGCACGATGTGAGACACACACATTTTACAGCAGAGTCCATGAAAATCCTGTTCAGAGATGTCCCGCCGGACGTGATTTTTTGAGTTTTTGAGAGAGATTAACATTTTTCATCTGATTTAAGATTTTATGGATGAAAGATTTTTACCGAAGTTTCTGGTGCATTTCTAGAAGTCATTAAAGAGATGTGTGATTTTTTGTTGTTGTTGTTGTTGTTGTTGTTTTTATTTTGAATGACTGGTGAGTTGATTTTAACGTGGTGACAGCCCTGATGTGGTCCTTTACGTTCGGCTGGATTATAAGCAACATTATCTTATCGTATGTAGCCTCATGCTCGGAATGCAGGTCTAGACCTAGGAGCTGTGTCCGATTTTTTCAAGTTTCCAGATCAGCCTCCATGGACCTTTTCCACACCAAAAATTTGTTTTGACCTTGCAGCTTTTCGCAAAGAGTCCACCAGCTCTCTGGCGTACAAGGCATTGTATGCTGACCTTTGTTCGAAAATGCCATCCTATCAAAAAATTTTCACTGACGGTTCCAAGTCTGAAGATGGAGTGGCCTGTGCAGCCTACTGCCCTGGTGCTCCTTCTCAAATACTGTTAGAACATATTCCTTCAGATGCTTCTGCTCACTCTGCTGAACTTACAGCTCTGGTTCTGGCGCTGAGGATAATCTTGCAATCTAAGAAGAGGGACTTTCTGGTTCTGTCGGATTCACTGTCAGCTTGGGAGGCCATAGCTGGCCGCAACCTTCAGCATCCAGAACTTTTACGCTTCTTTGAACTTTCACCAAGTTGAAAGTGGAGGGTTACAACATTCTCTTGGCTGTGTTTCCTGGCCATATTGGCATCGGAGGGAAATGGTTGATCGTTTGGCCAAGAATGCCACAAGAGAGAAACTGTCCAACATATATATCCCCTGCTCAGATCTGAAACCCAAAATAAACGTTTATGTCAGAGACCTCTGGCAGGAGGATTGGAATACACAGACGGACAACAAACTCTTTCAGATCCGTCCAAACCTGAAGGAGTTCCTCTCATCTACGTCTGGTGGTCGTAAAGAAGAAAAAGTTCTGTGCCGGCTGCACACCGGCCATTCGTATTTTACCTATTCCTACCTTTTAAAGAGTGAAGAGGCTCTGTGGTGCATTCCATGTCATGTGCCACTCACAATGAAACATTCTTTTAGACTGTTGGGACTTGCACGATGTGAGACACAAACATTTTACAGCAGAGTCCATAAAAATCCTGTTCAGAGACGTGATTTTTGAGTTTTTGAGAGAGATTAACATTTTTCATCTGATTTAAGATTTTACGGAAGAAAGATTTTTAACGAAGTTTCTGGTGCGTTTCTAGAAGATGTGATGTAAAGAGATGTGTGAAAGTTTTTTTTTTTTTTTTTTTTTTTTTTTTTTTTTTTTTTTTTTGACTTGAGTTGATTTTAAAACGTGATGACAGCCCTGATGTGGCCCTTTGCGGTCGGCTGGGCTATAAGCAACATTATCTTATCTTACATACATGCGCGCGCGAACACACTCACATACACATTCACACACATACACACCACAACACACATACACCCCCATACACTAGCACGCATGCACGCGCGCGCGCACGCACACACACACACACACACACACACACACACACACACACACACACACACACACACACACACACACACACACACACACACACACACACACACACACACACACACACAATGGAAAAGAAAAAGACAAAAAAAAAAGCAGAAAAGGACATTCTCCCCATTTACATAAAGTACTTTATCCCTTTGCACCTTTGCCACTATTCTCTCGCTCCAACTAAATGTTGTCCTCCCCCGAGTCCTATCCTTACTTTCATGTTCTGTTTGAATGACAATTCTTCAAACATCAAAGCAATCGAAACATACGCGGAAAATCATCACACACACACACACACACACACACACACACACACACACACACACACACACACACACACACACACACACACACTCTCTCTCTCTCTCTCTCTCTCTCTCTCTCTCTCTCTCTCTCTCTCTCTCTCTCTCTCTCTCACACACACAAGTGCTGGAGAGTGGAAACTGTTTGGTGGTAGGTAGGAGTGGTTATGCTTACTAAACACATCTGTGGTAATTTTCCATCTTTCAGCTGGAGCAATACACCTAAGTAAGACTGTCCATGGCTAACCGTCTATTTTTATGTGTGAGATGGAGAGACGGGAAGCAGTTTCTAAAAGGTTCCACGTCATTTTCATCTAAGAGGATAGTAAAACCATCATCCCGAAATCTACACCAGTCAGGGAACCTGTAATGTTCTCTTAAAATCTTCGGGCAGTTGTGTTGACAAAAGGGGTCCTGGGAATTCTAAAACTAGTTTATTGTCCAGCTCAGACATAAATAACATCCACACAATCACATGCATGATTGGGTCCCATTGCTGTACCCCTGTTCGGGCGTGCCTGGGTGGTTTTTTCTCCGTCTGAGTACTGGCCAGCATTATTGTCAAGGGCAATCGTTAGTGCTTCTGGAATACAGTTCACACTAGGATTGTGTGGTGCAAGAAACTTCTTGAGCATTTTTTTTTTTCACTGCAGGGACTCCATGTGTGTTGTTTACATTAGGGTACAAAGTAATAACATCACAGGTAGCAAGGCATGCGCGGTCAGGTAGAGGAGTGAGAGTTTCGTTAAGTATGGTTTTGGTTTTTTAGCGTCTGATATTTGGAACGATAAATGTTGTGTTTGATGTTTAATGCTATGTTGAAGAAATTTAGATGGGGGCTGTCCATGTGTTCCACAACCTGAGAGCAATAGTCAAATGGGAAAAGGCCAATCTTTGTGGGTTTTTTGTAAGTGGTTTACAATATCCAGGATGAGAAGATATTACGGTGTTGACATAGTTTACAACATCCTCACTGATCTGTCCCTTGTTTGCTCATTTTTTTAACTCCAGCCCTTGATTGTTTAATCATTGAAGAAGAGGGATCTGCTGGGAGAATGTCAGGATACTGGGAATTATGAAGTTCATCTAAAACTTCATCTTGCTTAAGATCAGTTATCACAGTAGCCCCTGACTTGTCTGCATAATGGGCCGCTACACCCATTGGATACGGGGAGGAGTTGGAGTGATTTAAGAGCGCCTCTGTTTGGCTGTTATATTATCTTTAATTTTTTCTGCTTTGTTTAAAATCACAGAAGTCTTAGGTACAAGCATGTGTAAAACTGTGTAAGGATGTACTATACCTAGGTGCACATCTGGACGTATGTTTATACCATGGCATTTTTTTTTTCAAAAACTAGCTTCATCTTGTGCTTCATACAAGGTTTGATCTCGTTTCTTCATTCCATGAAATCTGTGCCATCTAAGTCGTACGGCTCACTGATGAGTGCGTATAACCTGGTCAGATCTGTCAATAGAGGATTTGGGGGTAGGGGCAAAGCAATCAGGGAGGCGACAGATAGAAATCTGTTCATCAGTAAGGGACACACGATCTGTAAGCACAATGGGGTCAAACATTTTCAGTTGATCAGTGGTTGGAAAAAATTCTTAATGGCTTAAGCCATTTGCATCATGGATATAGTCACATTTCACTTTCATCTTTCTCCTTTTGTTCTTGTTGCGAGCTGTTCGTTTCTGGAGGCGATGGAGCCTTGGCTTTCGCTTCACCTGAGTTGAAGGAGGGTCTGTCCTGTGCAGGGGAACAGTAAATAGTTTGCTGCCCACGAATGTCTGTCCCAAAATTGGAGCGCTTCGAGGGGCAAGATGAGTTTGTTGTGTGAGATGTACTTGTGGAAATCTTGCCCTTGCTAGATAGTGAAAGATTCGCCATCTTTTTTTTTTGTCACGGGTCTTCGAGAGAATAGCCAGTTCTTTTCTACACTGGGTCTTCATCAATCCCGCTTGGAAATCTGTCACACTCTTACCTTGAGTTTCCTCCCAGGCTTGTCTGAGCGAAGTGAAGCAAGAGGAAGCAGACTCGAAAATCCCAAACGGACTACGAACATGGACAAAAATGGAATATCCATGTGTCTGTGGAAAGCGTTTCGCTACCACCCGTGGCATGAAGATCCACAGAACAAAGATGGGATGTGTGAAGACTCTGAATGAGCAGCAGCGCACTGCATCAGCAGATAAGACGTCGGAAGACCAAGGCCAGGATTTAAACCACAGTGCCAAGGACATCCACGCTGTTGGTTCGGATGAGGAATTTGCACAGGCCCTCGATGCCAGGCGCCTGAAACTCAACTGCCACGAGCAAAACGAGACTGAAGATTGGGAGAAACTGGATGCAAAAATCGTCCAAAGACTCGATGCACTGATAGGG
Source organism: Conus betulinus (assembly GCA_016801955.1). Taxonomy (NCBI): domain Eukaryota; kingdom Metazoa; phylum Mollusca; class Gastropoda; order Neogastropoda; family Conidae; genus Conus; species Conus betulinus. The sequence continues at coordinate 335,753 of JADBJO010001390.1, read as the reverse complement.
AAAAGCACCCTGGAACACAAACTAGCCACATATGGGGACATTGTGTATGCCACATGTAGAGACGCCTATGGAGCAAAACTACCCAAAGAGAAAACACCTCCAAAGAAATCCAGACGCCAAGAAGAGATGGACAAGATCAGGGTCCAAAAGAAAAAAAACCTCAAGAAGCAAAATGAAGACTGCTCTGCCAGCTGAAAAAAACAAGGCTGGGAAAAAACTCTGGGAAGACCTGAAAGCAAAACACAGCGCCCTCAGCAAAGCGGAATCTGCGAGGAAGAGGAAGAGCAAAAAGAAGAAGACACAAGAGCGTTTTCTTCAGAGACCCCTTCCAGTTTGCCAGAACTCTGTTCGAGCAGCCAAAATCTGGGACCCTAAGTGTGGACAAAGGAGTTCTTGAGCAGCATCTGAGAAAAAAAACTCTGACTCACAGAGCAAAGCACCACTCGACATTCAAGGTCTGGTGTGGCCAACCAACCCTGAGGAACAGTTCAATGACAAGCCTCCAACGTTGGCGGAAATCAAGAAGGTGGTCGACAAAGCCAGAGCCAAATCATCACCAGGGCCAAACGGAATACCTTACCAGCTGTACAAGAAATGTCCCAAGGTGCTGGAGTGGCTCCACAGGCTGCTGCGATCAGCTTGGAGAAATCAGAAGATCAGCGGCCAGTGGATGACGGCAGATGGTGTGTACATCCCCAAAGAGCAAAAACTCAAGTGACATCAGCCAGTTCAGGCCAATATCACTGAACTGTCGAAGGGAAAATCTTCTTCTCTCTCATGGCAGCAAGGCTGACCAAGTACCTCATGGAAAACAAGTACTTGGATGTGTCAGTCCAGAAAGGTGGCATTCCAGGCGTGGCTGGCTGTGTAGAACACGCCACAATGATCTGGGACGCAATCCAAAGAGCAAAAACAGAAAAGAGAGACTGGACGTAGTGTGGCTCGACCTGGCAAACGCATATGGATCTGTACCCCATGAGATGATACAGTTGGCTCTTAAGATGTACCATGTGCCAAAGAACATCCGCGACATGCTCAAGAAGTACTTCAATGGCTTCTCAATGCGGTTCTACCAAGGAGTACACAACAGATTGGATCAACTTGGAAGTGGGCATTGCAATGGGCTGCGCCATTTCCCCAATACTGTTTCGTGTTGGCAATGGAAGTCATCTTGAAAGCAGCAACAAGCAACGCAAGACAAACAGACCTTGGCGATGGATACAAGATGCCCCCCTCTCAAGGCCTTCATGGATGACACTACAGTGATTTCATCCAGAGAAGACGAGACACGTCACGTGCTGGAGAGGCTGGACGACATAGTTGCCTCATCCAGAATGAAGTTCAAGCCAAAGAAATCACGGAGTCTCTCACTGAGGAAAGGAAAAGTGGCCGAATCTGTGGTCTTCAGTGTTGCCAACCAGACCATTCCAACAGTAACAGAAGAGCCAGTCAAGAGCCTTGGAAGATGGTATGATGATACGCTGAAAGACACACACAAAGAGCAAAAAAAAACCAAACAGATGTCGGAAGAAGGCTTGGAGACCATTGACCAGTGTGTGTGGGCTCCCTGGCAAAAGGTCTGGTGTCTGCAGTTCATGCTGATACCAAAGCTCCTATGGCCTCTGATGATATACGACATCTGCACCAGCATAGTGGAGGCAATGGAATCCAAAATCAACAAGTTCACAAGGAAATGGCTTGGTGTCCCCCCCTGTCTGACTGACATAGCGCTATACTGTCGCCAAGCAAAGCTGAAACTACCACTGAAATCCATCCTGGAGGAATATAAAGCAGGGAAGATCAGACTTCAAAGCATGCTGGAGGACTCAGGAGACAAGGTGGTTGCAAATCAAGCCCCAGCTGAAGACAGGCAGAAAATGGAAAGTTCAAGAGGCGATGGATTCTGCAAAAGAAAGTCTCAAGATCAGAGAAATAACAGGACACACACAGACCAACAGACAAGGACTGGGGGTGACCAAAACTGAATGGTGGTCAAAGGCCAAAGGAAAAAGCCAAAAGAGACATGATGATTCAGGAGATGAGAAAAGAAGAAGACCAACAAAGACTCCAAAAAAGCAGTCCAGCAGAGCCAGCAAGGGCAATGGACAACATGGGAGAATGCACTCCAAAGAAGTCTCACTTGGAATGACATTTGGCACATGGCCCCTCTCAGGATCAGCTTCATTCTCATCTGCATATGACCTTCTGCCTTCAAATGCAAACCTGGGTGAAGTGGGGGGAAAAACAGACGATTCATGCCCCCTTTGCCATGAAAAACAAACAGTGGAGCATGTCCTAAGCTCATGTAAAGTAGCCCTGGCTCAAGGAAGGTACACATGGAGGCACAACCAAGTGCTCAAAGAGATTGTACAAGTAGTCTGGGCTAGTACCAACACCACAAAAGGGAAAATCAGGACTCCAAAAGCACCCGCAACATTCTTCACGGCAGGAGGCAGAATCATGGCCAAGAAACAACAGTGCCACTCGGAACATGCAGGCAGAGTCTGCTGGACGGGGCAGATGACTGGGAGTGCACAGCAGACCTCCCAGAATGGAATAGTCACCCAGAGATTATCAGCAAGAGTGGCATGAGACCAGACATAGTATTACACTCTCAGTCAACCAAGCAGCTGATCATGATCGAGCTCACGGTGCCATATGAGAACAGAATGGAGGCAGCTCAGATCTACAAGACTGAAAAGTATGCTGATCTGGCAAACAGCCTGAGGAGAGAAGGCTATCATCAGTCAAAGTTCACTGCAGAAATTGGAGCTAGGGGGGGTGTGGGAACGTCTGCATACAGCCTCATGAAACAGCTCTCAGTTGCAGGGAGGGAAAAAACCAAAGCCCTGAAAGCAATGGCAGAAGCGGCGGCAGAGAGGTGTTCAAGTTGGATCTGGTCAAGGAGGAACAAAAGTGAACTTCATAAGGCTTAACTTTCCTACAAATATCAGGTGTCCCTGTGGCTCAGTGGTTAGTGCGCGAGTCATTAAGTGGAAATGAGCATGTCCAGAAGGGCATGGGTTCGAATCCCAGTCATGTTTGCCACCAGACGGTGAAGTTTAAGACACGAGACTTTTAGGTTGACGTACCCAGGTGTACAAGTCTGCTCGGGTGACATGTCTACTAAGGGGGCCAAGACAGAGAGGACAGAACCACAAATGGACCAGTAGTTAAAAATAATGCTCTGTTGTTGTCCTGAGCTCCGCACCCTGTAGAATAAACTGAAGTAAAAACCGGAGACAGTAAAATACGTTGTGCCTTGGCCTGATGAAGCTTTTGACAGAGAACATTTGTTGAAAATACAAGTCTGAGACATGAAAAGACTGTTGTTTATTCTTGTATAACCCCCCCCCCCCCCCCCCCCCCACACACACACACACACACACACGCACACATACATGCATACATACATGTATAGTTCAACGTTTAAGATAAGACATGCAACAAGTGCATTGGCTTTTTTTTTGCCAGTCTATCGGCCTCTGTCCTTCCGTAGTGTACATAACACCAGTCATGAGCCACTAGTGTCCCACAGAGGACGGACGGACGAGAGGCCCCCGGGCAGGCTGTATGAGCTGGTTGTTAAGATGGACTCGGATGGTTTCCATATGCTGCCGGTGAAGGGGTTTATGTTTATAATCTAACGCCCTAATTTTTCATTCCTGTTTTCTTCCTCTCAGAATCCCGTCTCCCATCCCCATTACTTTTTTTCTGTTGATTTTTGCTAGGTCACATAACGTTAATGACATGACTTATGTGGGACGTTTGTTTTGATGGAAAACGAAGTGAGGTGGTAGGTCATCTTGTCAAGTATACCGGTAAGAAGACGCGTCCAGATAATCTATCTCCTACACCATTCTGAAACTCAAAGCTTGAAATCATGTCACAGAGTCCTGGCACTAGGAACGGAACACACACAGATAGTGACAGTTCGTCCGATCCGTCCAAACCTGAGATGATTTTTTTCTTGTAGGATGCAGTCTGTTGCCGTAAAAAGACGCCATTTAATGCCACTTACGCTGAGGACGGTCCCTGAAAGCGTTCTTTCATCTGAAAATATGTGGAGGATCCATGTGATGATACAGTCACGATGAATCGTGGCCAGAGAGTAGTGGGATATTCACCACATTCAAAAAAAAAAAAAAAAAAAAAAAGAAAAACTGCACGGCTGTCTTCATTTAGAACCTGTTCAGGCACGTTCGGATCTCACTGGTTCGAAAGTGACAAGTCAGTGGATTTGCTGCTTTTTTTTTTTTTTTGTCTTTTATCTTTTTCTTCTGGTATGCTAGTGTTTCCGCGAATAGCAATGCTCGACTTTCCTTTGGCTTCGCGGTTCGCTGTTTGGTTTCCCCCAACTGTTAATTTCGTACTCCGGTCTTTCCAGATTGGTGTGATCACGTTGCAGTCTCTGATATCCGTCAATCAAGTCAAAAGGCTCCGTAGTGAATACCATTTGCTGAGCCCATCGCGATGCAACATAATCATGAAGTGTTTGAATCGTTTACAGCATTCGACAGAAATACTTTACAGCTGTTTTCCTGAATAAGTTCTGAGATGTTCCGATGCCATTTCTGAAATGTAATGGGTCAGTGGAGTTTCCCTTTCTTTCTATACTTTTTTTTCTTTTGAGAATTGTGCCGCTGACCGATGTTGACGTTGGGACAGCCCGGATGTGGCCATTAGCGGTCTGTTGGGCTATAGGTAGCGTGAATCAAATGGACTTGAATGGAAGTGTCTCTCCCCATTGGTAATGCTGGAGTTTTCTTTACAGGCTGCAATGTTCGACTTCTTTCTTGCAGCTCGGTATTAATCTTTATCTCCGCAGGCTGTAATGCTGTGCTTTGGGTCTTTCGTGATTAGTGTGCTGGTTTTCTCTTTTGTTCGCACTGAAGTCACACGCACGCACGCACGCACGCTCGCATTCACTCACTCACTCACTCACACACACTCGCTCACACACACGCACACACACACACACACACACACACACACACACACACACACACACACACACACACACACACACACACACACACACACGCGTGTTCGAGCGAGGCAAATACACACACCAGGGTATAGAAATAACAACCAGGTACCAACAGACAGCAGTGGATGGCTGACTGAGAAATGTTACCACCGTCGAGATCACGAATATTCTTACATTTTCACCAAAAGTTATTCATACTCGCATTTTTTTTTTTAAAACGGTTCATCGTGTTCGGAAAGTCGGACACAAGTGTTGGCCTTGAGATATATATATATATATATATATATATATATATTTTGTTGAAATAGAATGGTAAAAGGAAGTTTTAAAAAAGGACAGGTCTGTTTCGAGCGCTGGCTCTCCTCAGGAGATATATAGCTGTTTGTTTGTTAAATGAATGTTCGTTACCATGAAAGTGAGAGCCGTTATCACATTAGTAAAGGTCATCGTCGGGTCGGCCATGAAGCTGATGTTTGAGGAACACTAATGCAATGAATCGTGTTTAAAAAAAAAAAAAAAACACTGGCGCGCGCGCGTTCTGTGTGTGTGTGTGTGTGTGTGTGTGTGTGTGTGTGTGTGTGTGTGTGTGTGTGCGCGCGCGCGCGCTTCCTTTTTGTCCCTGCGGTTTATATTTTCTGGAAACATGGTCAGAACACCAGTCTTGCTTCGATTTCTTGTCAAGTTCGTATTCGGGGTCATAAGGTTGTTGATCGACTTGCCAAAGAAGTCCACAGACAGTAGAGGTGTTTTTTTTTTTTTTTTTTTTTTTTTTTTTTTTTTTTAAGGCCTGTACAAAAAAACAAACTGGATTTTGCTATAAATGACGCTGACAACGACAGACTTTGCAACGAGATGTCTCCCCCACTCTGAAGGTGTCGGTGTCCCTGGAAAGGGCCTGGAACTGCAGGAGGGAGTTATGCTCATCGTGGGTTGTCTGACTGGCCCTGAAGCCGATCATGGAGGCTGCCGTGTCCTGCTCCTCTCCGTCACTCGATCTCCATCTCCTGTACTCTGGCCTGGACATCAGCTCATCCCACACGTTGCCGTGGTAAAGGCGGTGGAACGGCGTGTCCTTCCCATGGCCATCACAGGCTTTCTTCCCGGTACATGCCGTCACCTTCTTTTCTTCTTCTTCTCCAGTCGTCTGGCATTTGCTCGCCGCTCATCTTCCTTTTTTTTCATTATTTTTTTTTAATTGTTGTTTTTTCCAATAATAGCAAACAAATATTAACAACATGCACATGAATGAATATGCAAAATCAATAAGGGGTGGTGGTGGTGGGGGGGGGGGGGGGGGGGTTAAGAGATAATGACATACACACACAAAAACATACTAGACAAAAAGCATTTGAACAGTTCAATTGGAAACGCCCCCCTCCCCGCTTCCCCAAAAAAAGACCCCCCCCCCCCCCCCCCCCCACAAACCAACAAAGCAATCAATAAGGAATGAGTCACAAATACACTACTGTTTTTTTTTTCGTCTACAAGGCAATCGAGGAACATGTACATCCGCTATAGCTGATCATGCAGGTAACAGTCATTAGATACAATCACACAATTATGAAAAAGTGTTCTAAAATTTCTTAGATGTAAATCCCAAACGGACTATGAACATGGACCAAATGGAATATCCATGTGTCTGTGGAAAGCGTTTCGCTACCACCCGTGGCATGAAGAAGATCCACAGAACAAGATGGGATGTGTGAAGACTCATCTGAATGAGCAGCAGCGCACTGCATCAGCAGATAAGACGTCGGAAGACCAAGGCCAGGATTTAAACCACAGTGCCAAGGACATCCACCGCTGCTGTTGGTTCGGATGAGGAATTTGCACAGGCCCTCGATGCCAGGCGCCTGAAACTCAACCTGCCTGCCACGAGCAAACGAGACTGAAGATTGGGAGAAACTGGATGCAAAAATCGTCCAAAGACTCGATGCACTGATAGGGAAAAGCACCCTGGAACACAAACTAGCCACATATGGGGACATTGTGTATGCCACATGTAGAGACGCCTATGGAGCAAAACTACCCAAAGAGAAAACACCTCCAAAGAAATCCAGACGCCAAGAAGAGATGGACAAGATCAGGGTCCAAAAGAAAAACCTCAAGAAGCAAATGAAGACTGCTCTGCCAGCTGAAAAACAAGGCTTGGAAAAACTCTGGGAAGACCTGAAAGCAAAACACAGCGCCTTCAGCAAAGCGGAATCTGCGAGGAAGAGGAAAAGCAAAAAGAAGAAGACACACAAGAGCGTTTCTTCAGAGACCCCTTCCAGTTTGCAGAACTCTGTTCGAGCAGCCAAAATCTGGGACCCTAAGTGTGGACAAAGGAGTTCTTGAGCAGCATCTGAGGAAAACATACTCTGACTCACAGAGCAAAGCACCACTCGACATTCAAGGTCTGGTGTGGCCAACCAACCCTGAGGAACAGTTCAATGACAAGCCTCCAACGTTGGCGGAAATCAAGAAGGTGGTCGACAAAGCCAGAGCCAAATCATCACCAGGGCCAAACGGAATACCTTACCAGCTGTACAAGAAATGTCCCAAGGTGCTGGAGTGGCTCTCCACAGGCTGCTGCGATCAGCTTGGAGAATCAGAAGATCAGCGGCCAGTGGATGACGGCAGATGGTGTGTACATCCCCAAAGAGCAAAACTCAAGTGACATCAGCCAGTTCAGGCCAATATCACTACTGAACGTCGAAGGGAAAATCTTCTTCTCTGTCATGGCAGCAAGGCTGACCAAGTACCTCATGGAAAACAAGTACTTGGATGTGTCAGTCCAGAAAGGTGGCATTCCAGGCGTGGCTGGCTGTGTGTGTGAACACGCCACAATGATCTGGGACGCAATCCAAAGCAAAAAAAAAGAAAAGAGAGACCTGGACGTAGTGTGGCTTGACCTGGCAAACGCATATGGATCTGTACCCCATGAGATGATACAGTTGGCTCTTAAGATGTACCATGTGCCAAAGAACATCCGCGACATGCTCAAGAAGTACTTCAATGGCTTCTCAATGCGGTTCTCTACCAAGGAGTACACACACAGATTGGATCAACTTGGAAGTGGGCATTGCAATGGGCTGTGCCATTTCCCCAATACTGTTCGTGTTGGCAATGGAAGTCATCTTGAAAGCAGCAACAAGCAACGCAAGACAAACAGACCTTGGCGATGGATACAAGATGCCCCCTCTCAAGGCCTTCATGGATGACACTACAGTGATTTCATCAGAGAGAAGAGAGACACGTCACGTGCTGGAGAGGCTGGACGACATAGTTGCCTCATCCAGAATGAAGTTCAAGCCAAAGAAATCACGGAGTCTCTCACTGAGGAAAGGAAAAGTGGCCGAATCTGTGGTCTTCAGTGTTGCCAACCAGACCATTCCAACAGTAACAGAAGAGCCAGTCAAGAGCCTTGGAAGATGGTATGATGATACGCTGAAAGACACACGAAGAGCAAAAGAAACCAAACAAACAGATGTCGGAAGAAGGCTTGGAGACCATTGACCAGTGTGGGCTCCCTGGCAAATACAAGGTCTGGTGTCTGCAGTTCATGCTGATACCAAAGCTCCTATGGCCTCTGATGATATACGACATCTGCACCAGCATAGTGGAGGCAATGGAATCCAAAATCAACAAGTTCACAAGGAAATGGCTTGGTGTCCCCCCCTGTCTGACTGACATAGCGCTGTACTGTCGCCAAGCAAAGCTGAAACTACCACTGAAATCCATCCATCCTGGAGGAATATAAAGCAGGGAAGATCAGACTTCAAAGCATGCTGGAGGACTCAGGAGACAAGGTGGTTGAAGCAATCAAGCCCCAGCTGAAGACAGGCAGAAAATGGAAAGTTCAAGAGGCGATGGATTCTGCAAAAGAAAGTCTCAAGATCAGAGAAAAAACAGGACACACACAGACCAACAGACAAGGACTGGGGGTGACCAAAACTGAATGGTGGTCAAAGGCCAAAGGAAAGCCAAAAGAGACATGATGATTCAGGAGATGAGAAAAGAAGAAGACCAAAAAAGACTCCAAAAAGCAGTCCAGCAGAGCCAGCAAGGGCAATGGACAACGTGGGAGAATGCACTCCAAAGAAGTCTCACTTGGAATGACATTTGGCACATGGCCCCTCTCAGGATCAGCTTCATTCTCAGATCTGCATATGACCTTCTGCCCTCAAATGCAAACCTGGTGAAGTGGGGAAAAAAGACGACGATTCCTTGCCCCTTTGCCATGAAAAACAAACGGTGGAGCATGTCCTAAGCTCATGTAAAGTAGCCCTGGCTCAAGGAAGGTACACATGGAGGCACAACCAAGTGCTCAAAGAGATTGTACAAGTAGTCTGGGCTAGTACCAACACACACAAAAAGGGAAAATCAGGACTCCAAAAGCACTCGCAACATTCTTCACGGCAGGAGGCAGCGAATCATGGCCAAGAACAACAGTGCCACTCAAAACATGCAGGCAGAGTCTGCTGGATGGGGCAGATGACTGGGAGTGCACAGCAGACCTCCCAGAATGGAATAGTCACCCTAAGATTATCAGCAAGAGTGGCATGAGACCAGACATAGTAGTACACTCTCAGTCAACCAAGCAGCTGATCATGATCGAGCTCACGGTGCCATACGAGAACAGAATGGAGGCAGCTCAAATCTACAAGACTGAAAAGTATGCTGACCTGGCAAACAGCCTGAGGAGAGAAGGCTATCAGGTCAAAGTCCTCACTGCAGAAATTGGAGCTAGGGGGTTTGTGGGAACGTCTGCATACAGCCTCATGAAACAGCTCTCAGTTGCAGGGAGGGAGAAAAACCAGAGCCCTGAAAGCAGTGGCAGAAGCGGCAGAGAGGTGTTCAAGCTGGATCTGGTCAAGGAGGAACAAAAGTGAACTTCATAAGGCTTAACTTTCCTACAAATATCAGGTGTCCCTGTGGCTCAGTGGTTAGTGCGCGAGTCATTAAGTGGAAATGAGCATGTCCAGAAGGGCATGGGTTCGAATCCCAGCCATGGCTCATCTCAAGATGGGAAAAAAGGGGCAGCAGCAGAGGGACATCCGGAGTCATGAACCGGGTGTGGCCCAACCCCCCTAGAGTGTCAGGAGATAAGGGCCGAAACACTCGCTTGAAGGGGGCTTCTCTTCTGAGGACTCTCTGCTGCCACGCTCTCCACGAGTTTCTTTCTACTACTGCTAATATCTCTCAGGAAGTGTTTGATAGTTGGTTTTATTTTGTTTATTCTACATCTGTATATATAATGTTTAGCCCATAAATAATGTGGTCAAACACCTCGTCTGTTTTCGTGTGTTCATCGTATCCAAACAGAGCCGCTCCATATTAGAATGAGTTCTGTTGCAATCTTCACATTTTTCTTTCAATGTTTTTCTTCCAGTTCCCCCCCCCCCCCCCCCCCCCCCCCCCCAAAAATGTTTTGCAAACTGACATTGCCATAGGTTATGTTTGAATCGGTGTCAGTTTCGCAGAATGTACACAGATCGCTGACAAGAATTCCCACCTTCCGCACTCCCTTGCGGATGTTGCCTGTTCATTCTTTCCCACAGCCGCGCACATGGCACGTGTTGTCCGTCACAGAGCCAGTTCCTGCTAGCGCGTTTCTGCAGCGGAATTCCCGCGCCAGGGAAGACGCTGTTTACAGTACTCAGCGGCATGTAGGTCTGTCTGTCTGTCTGTCTGTCTGTCTGTCTGTCTGTCTCTCTCTCTCTCTCTCTCTCTCTCTCTCTCTCTCTCTCTCTCTCTCTCTCTCTCTCCAGGGATAGTGCG
>JADBJO010001390.1:317500-320000 GCA_016801955.1 Conus betulinus | reverse complement strand
CAGCGAGTCGTTTCCCTCCTTTTATACAGGTGGCTATAGAATTCTTTTGTTTCTTTCAATATATTCTGTATATTCTAATAAGTCTCCTTTACTGGAGATAAGTTTAAAAACCTGTTTGCTGACGAAGTGTCTCTTTTCCATATTACAATAATTGTTGTTTTTTTTTCTCCACTACAAGCTTTGGTGGCACGGGAACGCAGCAATATTCTGTCTGATTTAGTTTTCCTCAATTCCACCAATGATTCCTTCTTTTCATGAACGAGTTGCATCTCCACTTCTGATTTTTCTGTTTTCTTTTCTAAGGAAAGAATTCATGTTCAAGCTTTTGTTCTTTTTCATCGTTTTCTTTTTTTTTTTTTTGTAACTATATTCCATTGTTGTTTTGCGTTGGGCCGCGTATTGTTCTTTTGTTTGTCTAATTGTTTCATTAACTTTATCGACAAAAATCTTGTCTTTAAGGTGTGAAGAATTGAATTTCCAAATGTTTTTCTTCTATTTTCTTTTCTGAATTCTAGTAAAACAAGAGAATGCTAACTTCTGTAACCTATCGATATTTCAGCGTTTGTAGTAGTGAGAGAGACAGGGCTCTCGGACACAAGAAAGAAATCAAGCCTGCTTTGTTGTTGTGGGTTTGGTCCTCTCCGTGTAAATGTTTTCATTTCTGGATTTATTTCCCTCCATGTCGGCTGAATCGTAATTATTCATAAACTGTTACCTTCTGTTGTGCTTTAGGATTATTTTCATGGCGATAATTATGGTAGTCTAGATCTGGGTTTAGAATTAAGTCCCAGTCTCCTGCAATAACTATGTTTGGATGAGAGAGATTCTGTAAGTTACCTTGAATCATCTGAAAGAACACAGGATCATCCCTGTTTAGCAAAATTACATAAGCCTACCTATCTTGTAAAATGGGAAGAAGCTCAGTGGTGTATTAAATGTGACGCTCTACTCGCAAAAAAAAGTGACATTTTGTGTGTAGCCTGCAGACGCTTTCTGTATGCAGCATTTAATTACTCAGTTTTCGCCGGTCCGACTTCGTTGAACGAAAGTGGTTGGCGATACCTACATGCTTGCTTTCAGTTCTGTTTATGAAAATGGTATTTGCTGAATATAAAACTGATTCCGATGGCATGTTGTTTCTGGTTTAAAAACACTCATGTTTTGGGGCAGCGGGGCTGTAATTGTGTGTGTGTGTGTGTGTGTGTGTGTGTGTGTGTGTGTGTGTGTGTGTGCACATACAACATACGTAGTTGTATGGAATGGAAAAGTCCTCTCAGAGAAGCTAACCCCTTCAGACAGGTGCTTTGGCCCAGCACTCCTTGAGTGCCACCGGTACCAGACTGCATCCAGGTCATGAACTCCGCACATCCTTCAGCTGCCATGTTCTCTTCCATCGGATTATTTGTTTATTCATTTATTTGTGTATCTGTTTATTTATTCGTTTATTTACTTATTCATACATTTATTCATCTTTCTGTCTATATATCTAGTTATTCTTTTATTTAATTTCATATGTAGTTATTAACTTTTTTTAACGTGGTGACAGCCCCGATGTGGCCCTCTGCGGTCGGCTAGGCTATAAGCAACATTACCCTACCTTACCTTATTAACTTATTGTGTATTTCCTTTATATTTCGCGTATTTTTTTTCATTTATGTATTCATTTATTTTTGGTGGTGCAGTCGTAATTCAAACATGAAAATTTTTCGAACTGTGAATGTCTGACTGCAGTCTTATTAAATTTTGACAGATGGCTTGCTTACTTTGCTATCAGACACCTGCCAAAGCTTTAATTTAAAAAAGCCTTCGAAAACTAACTTTGTTCCTCTACATCCAGAATCAGTTGGAGCACCTGCATCTGCCATTTCCTCCAAGGTTCTGGTCCTCTTCTTACCAGAAATCCCGGGCTGATTTATGAGATCATCGGCTGATGTGTGTACAAATCCCCGTGTTCCAGCCTTTGTGGCAAGGATTTGGCCTGAAGCCAGATTCCCTCAGGCTGCTTGATAGACGGGTATACCTCTCAATCACAGGGATGCTAGCTAGCTATTTTCTGCGTTTGTTTGGCATGGTGAGATCAATAAGGATCATTTGTTTGATGAACCTGAGAGGAGAACAATGTCTGGCCCCATGCCGTTGGTCCTCACTTGCACACCCACAACACACACACACACACGCGCGCACGCACACACACACACACACACACACACACACACACACACACACATGCGCGCGCGCGCACACACGCACGCACACATGCAGACAGACAGACAGACACACACACACACGCACACAGGCACACACACACACACACACACACACACACGCGCGCGCGCGCGCGCACGCACGCATGCACGCACGTACGTATGCACGCACGCACGCGCCTAGATACCTAGATAAGTAGAAAGATACATTGATTTTTGTCTAAACAAAGGGGGGGGGGGGGGGGGGGGGGGGGGGGGACACAGAGAGAGAGAGAGAGAGAGAGAGAGAGAGAGAG
>JADBJO010001390.1:300000-312500 GCA_016801955.1 Conus betulinus | reverse complement strand
TGCCTTCATCAATAAACAGCATGTGGTCGCTATATTTTTTATCTTGAAAAAGCGTACGACACCACCTGGAAATCAAGAATCCCTATGGATCTGCATAAACTTGGTTTTCGTGGTCATCTGCCTCTGTTTATCGAAAACTTTCTGGCTGATAGGCAGTGCCAGGTGCGTGCTGGCACCACGCTGTCTGACATCCATGGGTAGGAGTTGGGTGTACCTCAAGGGAGCATTCTTTCTCCTGCCCTTTTCAGCAATAAAATCGATGACATCGTGGAATCGGTAAACCAGGGCTCTAGGTCCTCTCTGTTCATTGGCGACTTCGCTCTGTGCGCAGTTGGGGCTTCTTCCGCCAGCGTACATTGTCGACTCCAACTTTGTGTCAACAAGATCCAACAGTGGGCCGAGGAAAACGGGTTTACCTTCTCTAGTACTAAAACTCAGTCAATATATTTCCACAATTTTCGTCAGTGTTTTTTGTCGATCCTGAGATTCGTCTGGTTAAGTCCACCATTCCAGCTGTAAAAGAAGCAAATTTCTGTAAGTTATTTGCGATCAAAAACTGAACTTAAAAGTCATATCCAACACTTTAAAAACTGCGTCCCCAAAAGCACTGAACATTCTGCGAGTTGTGGCGCACACAAATTGGAGTGCTGACAGGACAACTCTCCTCCACCTTTACAGGGCTCTGATCCGGTCCAAACTGGACTATGGGTATGAAGTGTACAGCTCTGATGTGGCCAATTGCAGTCGGCTGGGCTATAAGCAACATTACCTTCTCTCTCTCTCTCTCTCTCTCTCTCTCTCTCTCTCTCTCTCTCTCTCTCTCATATTATCTGGATGCGAGAGGAAGAGTAAACTGGGTTTCAAATGGGTTTCAAAACGGACTGACTGAGAGCGGAATATTAAGCACAATTTAGATAGAGAGGAGGTTAGTTACCGCCAAGGACACGGACAAACAAAGTGCAGGACAAACCACAACAGTCTTCGACCTCTTGGGTCTTCTTCAGGCAACAAAATGTAACGTTTAGAACAGTGAAAACGAAAAACGAGAAAAAAGTGTAAGAGAGAGAGGGAAATTTCGGGGGGAGGGGGGAGAGGGGGGAGAGAGAGAGAGAGAGAGAGAGAGAGAGAGAGAGAGAGAGAGAGAGAGAGAGAGAGAGGCAAAAACAGACAGACAGAGAAGGGAAAGGGGAGCGAGAGACAGGGTTTGAGCGTGTTTATGTACGCGCATGCATATTTTTACGTGTGCCTTTATTATTGCGTGGTCGCTTTGTTGCTCTCTTTGTCTAGACCAGACCAGAGGGATACCGTTTGAATAACCTGGTTTCCCCATGTGCTCTGTGTGTGTGTGTGTGTGTGTGTGTGTGTGTGTGTGTGTGTGTGTGTGTGTTTTGTTTCGTTTTGCTTTTCAGAAGGGAAAAAGCGAAGGCTGCACAGAAGCAAAACTTGTAAATATATTACAATTGCTTCTTGTAAATATATTACAATTCTTGAGAGCCTCAGGGAAGAATCTATCTGGCATATTAGCTCCAGAGTTTAAATACCGCATGTTTTGCAGTGAAAATAACGTTATGATATTGTGGTGGGCTACGCCTACGCATTACGTATTCATTGGGAGTGTTTAATGTACACAGTCTTTGGAATACAGGATCGCCAGTCAGTGGTCTTTTTGGTGCTTTAACGTGCAATTCCTTGTTCTTCTGTTTCCGTTTTTATTACTTGCAATCATTTCACATTCTTAGCCTTTGCCCCCCCCCCCCCCCCCCCCCCCCCCCCCCCCCACCCCCCCCCCCCCCCCCCCCGCGCGCGCGCTGTGTGTGTGTTGTCTCCTCCAGGGAAGTTCACAGTTTCCTCTCTTCGTCTGGCAG
The DNA here is from genome assembly GCA_016801955.1 of Conus betulinus. NCBI lineage: Eukaryota > Metazoa > Mollusca > Gastropoda > Neogastropoda > Conidae > Conus > Conus betulinus. Next base: position 310,635 of record JADBJO010001390.1, on the reverse strand, counting down.
TCTCTCTCTCTCTCTCTCTCTCTCTCTCTCTGTCTGTCTGTCTGTCTGTCTGTCTGTCTGCCTCTCTCTCTCTCTCTCTCTTTCTCTCTCTCTCCGGAGAACTGATAGCTTTCCTTTACATGCACTTTTCATGAGTGTAATGACCTGTCCATAAAAGAGTTCTGGATCCTTTGTTTTCTCTCTCACTGTTGCCCAGTTCCCATTCCTCTTCCACCTCCAGTCCTAAGAACCCACATTCGTGCGTCCGCACGCTGGCATGCGCGTTAAGCCAGTCAATGTCCGGGCTTATCGCACATGTAGGCAACTATGGCACCTCTAGCACGTGCAAGTGCAAGTCTCTTTGCCATTTTTCATGCGTGTCAGTGTGTATGCAGCAACACCAAGAAATCAAAGCAACATCAGATCGTTTTCTTCTTCTTCTGTGTGTGTGTGTGTGTGTGTGTGTGTGTGTGTGTGTGTTTGAAGATAAAGAAAAAGATTAATTAAACAAACGTAACGGAACCAATATGATATGTCAGCAGATACGGAAAAGACATGGGGAAACAGACACGTTAATTTCCGAGAGTATTCATATTCATCACCATTCCTCCTCTCTCTCCTCTTCCACTCCTAAGATCCTTTCAAATTGTTGCTGCTCCGAAAGAGAGAGAGAGAGAGAGAGAGAGAGAGAGAGAGAGAGAGAGAGAGAGAGAGAGAGAGAGAGAGAGGGATTGTGACGCACACAAAGAAGTGGGAAAATGACTCCAGGAGAAAGGAGATGGTAATAATACGGATAAACGTGAGAGTCGGATATAGAACAACCAAGCACAACACACTGAAAGAAGTCTGACGCTCACCTTTTTTCCTTTGTATTGGAGCCATGGACAAACAGTGGTGTCCCCCATCCCTACTCTTTTCCATTACATAATGGTGTGCTATCACCTGTTTGGAAGATAGTTGTTGTAAATCTTACAAAAAATTACTATCAGCAGTCTTTCTTCACATAGCCAAAAACAGTCACGTTCAAGGAATGAATTTGCACCCTAAAATTGACAGCCTTTATTCACAGATAAATTTCACAAATGCACAGGAGATGGCCCTTTACCAATTCATTCCAAGAGGCAAACAAGCAATCCTCGTTGACAGCATTGTCTTTCATTCAAAATGTGTGAACACACCTTTCACGTCCTGATCCTCATTTTCATCAAGATGAAGCCAACGCGTAAGTATTGTGACTGTCAGAGGCCTATGTGTTACCAAAACAAACTCTCTCCCGAAAGAGGATGTTTATTAAGAACTAGAAGGGCACTCAGGGGCCGCGCATACCTCCACCACCCAAAACTACGTTTGTTGTCAAGTGGTACGTATGGACTGAAAGAAACTCTTTCCATGCACTTTTTTTTGTAACAGGATATGTAAAATAGTGAATGACGATAACTTGAAAGGTATCTTCGGTGAAGATGCATGACTTATTGGATGTTAATCCAGAGTGATAAACAAATTCTTAATATCCATGTTCAGTACGAAAATGCTAATGATCGAGGTAAAGGGATACTAGAACTGGTCATTTGATCACAGGCTCATTCCTGTGTCACATTTCAACTGTGAATCAGGTTTTGTGTTCAAAATTGGTTGTTTGACCGCTTTTTCTCAATCTTGCCGACAAGAAACACAAACAAACGAACAGACGCAGGTGAAAACAGTCTTATCATTAGAGGCAGAGAATATGGCCAGGTGCAACTGAACGTGGATCCTGTCATATCAAAGTGAGCGGACTATGAACTACAAAACAAACATGGACTATGTTCTTTCCGACCTTGCAGAAGATGCACAGTTCCTGCTGCGGGCACTGTGCACACGGATCAAAACTTGCCTTTAATGGCCAGAGGGGAGGGGCTGCTTCCCACTGCTTGGGTCAGCGCTGCTGATAGGAAGTTCGCTTCAAAGAAACACCAAAGAGTGTAAATGTATATGTCCGTAGGCCGCTGGTGATTTGATCACGTTTCTTTTTGGGGAACTGTCAGTGTGCCCGCAGAGATTGAGAGTTCAGCTGTAATCATCATGGAGAGAGAGAGAGCAGGGAGAACAAGAGAGAAGAGAGTGATGAGTGGGGCGTGGGGTCACAGAGCCGAAGAATGAAAAAGGAAAAAGATGCTAGATGGACAGACGATCAAGAAGAAAAAGACACAAGAAATGTTGGATAATAGCTACAGAGATGGGTGCAGTGACAAACGCAATGAGAAAGATATAAAAGGAATCGGATTGAAACAAAGATGCAAGAAGAGTGAAACACTACTGCAGAGAGAGAGAGAGAGAGAGAGAGAGAGAGAGAGAGAGAGAGAGAGAGAGAGAGAGAGAGAGAAGATGCATTGAGTGTGTTTCAATGTTCAGACGAATTCATCTCACCAAATGAACTGACAAGAGCACAGGGATAAAGCAAATAAAGAGTTATTAGCGTTAAAAAAAAATCCTGATGTGTGCAACAGGACTATGAAAATAAAACTGATCACATATAATAACACCTCTGAAATAATGAGGAGACATGTGGCTGAGGAAAGATAAGATTGCAGAGGTAGTATAAGACACTGGGGACCATAGACACTGGGGACCATAGACACTGGGGACCATAGGACCTTAGAAATATTGTAACATTTTTAGAGCATCACGGACCTGAAAGAATTTTTAAGTGAATGAAATACTGATGTCATATAATTATCGGGGAACTTAGGACTGGAGGGAAATGATAATGTTCTTGGGGCCATATTGACCTAGTAGAACGTCGGACCAAAGAAAGAACAGTGAAGTAATATAAACATAACAGAATGTAGGACACGGGGAGTATGATAATACTATTGGGATCCTATTGACTTACGTGAGGCCCACATAGGAGTAAAGATTATGGAGCTGATGTAATATAAGCGTGAGGGTAGGTAGGACCAAGGGGCTCTGAGAGTACTATTGCAGTCATATTGACGTTGGAAATATAGGAGTAACAGCTGTGGTTCCACAAGCTTCGGAGAGCCTGTATTCAGGAAATATAATAATGCTGTTAGGTTTCTATTGACTTGATAGAACACAATGTTGATAAATATTATACTTAAGATTTAAGGGACATGGGAATTAGGAAACGTTTATTTCTTATTGTTCCTGTTACTTCCATCCGGGGACGTTTCGTTTTGACCGGCCCCCATGGGCCGGCCTTCTCGTGGCGGGGGTGTTTCTCGACTAACCTGAGCCCACCTCTTTTTCTTATCTTTCCTATTTTTCTGCCTACCGTGTCTTTTACTATCTCTTTTTCCCCCATAAAGTCTCCCCACAGAAACTGCAGCCTCTGTTTCGTCTAGTTTCTACCTACCCGGCTCTTTAATCTGTACTTTAATCTATACCTACAAGCCTTCTTTGGAACACTTCTCCTTTTCTCTGCGGTCTTTCTTCAGACCCACCGTGTTTGCCGTGCGGTGCATCCTGTAAGTGGGGGGGAATGAGATCCTGGTGATTGAGAGAGCCTGCTGCTCTCAACACATCACTTTGGCTCGGACCTCCTCTAAGACAGGTGGCATGCATTGGCCCGTTTATGTCAATCGGCTGCCTCTACGTGAGGTTGGGTCAAACTGGGGTAGTTCTTGGCTGGCCTTGGAAACCTTGTAAGTGTTCACCGTCTGTCCCCGGCGGTGTGTCATGATCTTGGTGGAATAGGTTAGTTACGTTCTATCTGGTGTATATATCCTGCTGAAACCTGGAAGGGGTCAAGAGTTGGTTTTCCCCTCCCCCTTGATCCTGGCCCCTTGTTGGACTCCATGGTGGGTGGGGTAGGCAGGGATGAACTTTAAAAAACTCAAACTATGGCTCATTCCCAACAAAAAAGAAAAAGAAATCGTTCCTTAGAATCACACTCAGATTCGGACTCGGATGAAGAGATAAGGACAGTATCAGGATTTTGGCCTTGTTGGTTGGTGATGGAAGGCGTGGACGAAGCTCGCCCACTCTGTGGGGTGAATGGATTGAGTCCTTTCGCAATTTCGAGAGGAGTAGAAGGACTCTCCGGTGTACCCAAATCGATGAAACGGCTGAGAAACGGTTCTTTTTTGATAGAATGTGCAAAGCAAAAGCATTCTGAGTTGCTTCTCAAGTCGACGACGTTGGTTGACAGGCCAATCAGAGTGACACCTCACAAGACACTGAATTCCAGCAAGGGCGTCATCAGGTGCCGCGATTTGAGAGGTGTTTCGGAGTTAGAGATAAAGACAGAACTGGCTTCCCAGGGTGTGACCCACGTCCACCGGGTTTTAGCACGAAGAGACCAAGACCGTGTGTGCCAACAGATACTTTTTTCCTAACTTTCTGCACGCCAACTCTCCCTGTGTTTGTGAAGGTCGGATATTTGAGGGTTCCCGTCGCCACGTACATTCCTTCACCTTTGCGATGCTTCAAGTGTCAGAAGTATGGACACATTAAGGACCGGTGTACAGAACAGGAGGCATGTGGCAAGTGCTCAGAACCGATGCATGAAGGTCCTTGTGATTGTCCGCCCTGTTGCATCAACTGTAAAGGCAACCATCCTGCCTCTCTCGAAGGACTGTCCAGTTTGGCGCACCGAGTCGGAGATCCAGAAGGTACGCACGGAGAATCGAATCTCGTTCTTTGAGGCACGAAAACTTGTGGAGAAGAGACAGTCCTCCCTCAGCAAGTCATATGCTGATGTCGCCAAGGGGAGCATGGTCAGTGTTGGTGTGTTCAGACTGAGACTGTTCAACTCAGGCTGGCTCTCAACATCATGATCGACAGACGCAACAGGAGCCTCGGCGTGCACAGAAAGAAAGTGAAAAAAGAAAACAAAATGCAAACAGTGCCTTGGGTGGAGGCTCAATATCCACCTCCCCCGGACTCCTCGAGGGTCTGAGCCCCCTTTCCTCCAACCCCAGATCCTCTGGGAAGCTGCACAGGTAGCCTCTTTGTCTGGGGAACACTCCAGAAGTCGACCTCTGATGAAGCCTCCTCTTCCACCTCGTCCATCTGGGGGTGGAAATAAGTACCGTCCTTTGTCAGCCAGGAAGGTGGTATCTCCATCGCCTTCTTCTTCCAATCGTTTTTCTCCTTTGGAGATCGAAGGTGATGAGGACAATGAGATGGAGTAATTTTCTTTTTTTTTTTTTTATTGTCATGGCCCTTATTCAGTGGAATATAAGAGGCATTAATGCCCAATATGAGGAACTCCAGCGGTTGTGTTTCTGGCCTCAAACCTAGTGGTGTTGCGCTGCAGGAAACATTGTTGAGACCCAGGAAAAGATTTTTCATTGCCGTCTTTAGTTCAGTAGGTTCTCCAGCTTTACCTACAGATACTGGCCATGGTGTCACTGGGGGTGTTTCCCTTCTTATTCACCGATCTCTATTATTCAGCCAAGTAAACTTGAACACCCCATTACAAGCTGTTGCGGCCAGGACTACTTTCAGTAAAACAATAACTGTCTGTTCAATTTATTGTCCTCCTTCTGGTACAATATCCAAGCAACAAGTCATTGATCTAATAGATCAGCTTCCGCGTCCTTTTTTCATTTTGGGAGACTTCAACGGGCATTCCCCCCTTGGGGGGTAGCTCACATTCCTCACCTCGGGGTCTCATGCTGGAAGAGGTCTTTAATGAACTGGACTTGTGCTGTCTGAATGACAAATCACCAACATACATGCACTCTTCAAATGGTACCCTTTCGTGTTTGGATTTGTCAGTGTGCGATCCTTCATTAGTTCTAGACTATGATTGGTCAGTTCACGATGATCTGCACGGGAGTGACCATTTCCCTGTAATACTTTCTCCAGTTTTTGAAGGAACCTGTTTCCTTTCCTCAGTATTTTTGCTTTTTAAAAGGGCTAATTGGGATTTCTTTCATTCAGCCGTAACTGATAAGCTAGATGCCGAAATCATTTTCCGATCAGAAGACCCAGCGGAGTCCTTTACAAATATTTTGTTATCATGTGCGAGAGATACCATCCCACTCACAAAACCAGGTGCACAAACTACCTGGTACGCCATGGTACAACCAGGATTGTAAGAATGCTTGCAATGTTCGCAAGAGGGCCCAACGTTTAGTTTTTCAGCATCCTGTGGCCTCGAATGTTCAGTCTTATCGGAGGAAAAAAGCAAAGGCGAGGTTTGTTTGTAAAGGAAGTAGACGAGTATCTTGGAGAAATTTCTGCTCTTCGCTTACATCAAACATTTCCAAGAAAAAAATCTGGAGAGTTGTTAAAAAAAAATTAGGGCAAGAACAGCTGCCCTTCAGTCCACCATTTAAAACTGGATGATACACTCATCACTGACAGACAAGCTGTGGCTAACTTGCTAGCTTCCACCATAGAAACCAACTCCTCCTCTAGTCAAAAATCTGCCGCCTTTTTAAAGATCAAAACGCAAGCAGAAAAAAGAGAGCTCGACTTTACCTCTCACCCAATCAAGAAGACTACAACTTGCCCTTTAATCTAAATGAACTGAAATCTGCCTTGCAGGCGTGTCACGATTCCGCTCCTGGTCTTGATGAAATACATTATCAACTCTTAAAACACCTTCCTGACTCAGGTCTTAACATTCTGCTTCAAATTTATAACCATGTCTGGACGTCTGGGTCTTTCCCAGCTTCATGGAAAAGGGCCGTAATCGTTCCCATTCCGAAGCCAGGGAAGGATCATTCAAACCCAACCAACTATCGTCCAATAGCCTTAACGAGCTGTGTTTGTAAGGTGATGGAAAAAAATGGTAAATGGTAGGCTCATGTGGAAATTGGAAACTGATGGGCTTTTAGCCATGGAACAGTGTGGTTTTTAGAAAGCATCACTCTACCATGGACCATTTAATCAGATTGGAAACCACCATTCGAAACTCTTTTTTACAGAAAAAGCATGTTGTTGCCATTTTTTTTTTTTCGACATAGAGAAGGCCTATGACACGACGTGGAAGTATGGAATCCTGTCAGACCTCCATCGGATGGGCTTCCGTGGCAATCTCCCAGTGTTCATACAGCAGTTTTTGCAGACAGATCCTTCCAGGTCCGTGTGGGGACAACATTATCAGAAAATTCATAAGCAGGAAATGGGTGTTCCACAAGGCAGTATCCTTTCTCCAGCCCTGTTTAGTATAAAAATAAACGAAATTGTCAATTTTGTCAACCAAGGTTCAGATTGCTCTCTTTTTGTGGATGATTTCGCCCTTTATGCATCTGGGAAATCATTCGCTGGTGTACAGCGCCAACTCTCCAGTTGTGTGTTTATAAAAATCAACAGTGGGCAGTTGAAAATGGGTTCAAGTTTTCATCCGTTAAAACAGAGTGCATCCACTTTCACAATTTCAGACAACTTTTTCCACCACCAGAAATTTCATAGATAAGGCTCGAATTTCCTGCTGTCACAGAAGCCAAATTTTTGGGTGTTACCTTTGACCAAAAGTTAAATTTTAAAGCCCATATTCAGAAGTTGAAAACATCGTGCCTCAAAGCCATGAATATCCTCCGTGTAGTGGCTCATACGGATTGGGGTGCAGACAAACGCACACTTCTCCATCTTTACAGGGCGTTAGTTCGATCCAAGTTGGACTACTACGGCAGCATTATTTACGGCGCCGCTAGAGCCTCGTATCTAAAAGTCCTAGACCCAGTTCACCATCAGGGTCTTCGTCTCTCTGTCTTGGAGCATTCAGCATTCCGCACCACCCCTGTGTACAGCCTGTACGCAGAGGCAGGTGAGCCCTCACTGTCCAACCGCAGGCTGAAACTGTCTCTGAACTATTATATCAGACTGCTCTCGGAACCGGAGAACCCTGCCTATGACTGTGTCTTTGACCCTCAGTTCCAAAGCAAATTTGAAACAACCCCTAACTGTATTCCGTCGTTTGCTCTTCGTATGCAGCCTCACGCGCGGAATGCAGGTCTAGACCTAGGAGTTGTGTCCGATTTTTCCAAGTTTCCAGATCGACCTCCGTGGACCTTTTTCACACCAGAGGTTCGTTTTGATCTTGCAGCTTTTTCGCAAAGAGTCCACCAGCTCTCTGGCATACAAGGCGTTGTATGCTGACCTTTGTTCAGAATTCCCATCCTATCAGAAAATTTTCACTGACGGTTCCAAGTCTGAAGATGGAGTGGCCTGTGCAGCCTATTGCCCTGTGCCCCTTCTCAAATACGGTTGGAACATATTCATTCGGACGCTTCTGCTTACTCTGCTGAACTTACAGCTCTGGTTCTGGCATTGAGGATAATCTCGCAGTCTACGAAGAGGGACTTCCTGGTTCTGTGTCGGATTTCACTGTCAGCTTTGGAGGCCATAGCCGGCCGAAACCTTCAGCATCCCGAACTCTTACACTTTTTTTTTTGAACTTTTGACCAAGTTGAAAGTGGAGGGTTACAATATTATTCTGGCTTGGGTTCCCCGTCATGTTGGCATCGGAGGGAACGAAATGGTTGATCGTTTGGCCAAGAATGCCACAAGAGAGAATCTGTCAAACACGCCTATCCCCTGCTCAGATCTGAAACCCAAAATTAACGATTATGTCAGAGACCTCTGGCAGGAGGATTGGAATACACAGACGGATAACAAACTCTTTCAGATCCGTCCAAACCTAAAGGAGTTCCTCCCACCTTCGTCTGGTGGTCGTAAAGAAGAAACAGTTCTGTGTGCCGGCTGCACACTGGCCATTCGTATTTTACCCCCATTCGTACCTTTTAAAGGGTGAAGAAGCTCCATGGTGCATTCCATGTCATGTTCCACTCACAATGAAACATATTCTTTTGGAGTGTTGGGACTTGCACGATGTGAGACACAACATTTTTACAGCAGATTCCATGAAAATCTTGTTCAGAGATGTTCCGCCTGACACGATCTTTGAGTTCTTGAAAGAGATTAACATTTTTCATCGGATCTGAGATTTTACAGTGGAAAGATTTTTTACAAACTTTTGGATGTGTTTTTTTGGACGTATTTTACAGAATTGTGTGAATGACTGCCTTGTGGGTTGTTTTTTTAACGTGGTGACAGCCCTGGTGTGGCCCTTTGCGGTCGGCTGGGCTGTGGGCAACGTTGTCTTATCTTATTTCAACGTGTTGGTTTTTTTATCCTAGGATAGGTTCTTTTAATCTGTTTTTAATGGTTGGGAGGGTTTTGCTTTTAATCCTTTTTTAACATATATACGTGGTAGTTTGGAACGTGGTGACAGTCCTGAGATAACCTCTGCTGTTGACGGGACTATAATTTTAATCTTAATCTTAATCGTTTTGACCGGTTTCCGGTTGTTTGTTTTTGTCCGGCTTTCAGCAGAAGACACGGAAAAAACGGTGAGTCCATTTTCACGAAACTTACCAGAAAGACGGAATCTGGCTCAGAAACGAACTCCTCAAAATTTGGTGTGGATCTACCTCGGACGACGAATCCAGGATCTGATTTACAGAATTACAACACATTATTTTACCGTGCCTTAACACTGTGAAGTGACTGTTTTCGATTTTTTTTCCCCCACTTCATATGCAGTTGTCCCGCAAAGATGTGGAATTATCCTGTTGAATTGATCTTGGATGTGCCATTATTTTAAAAAACAAACAACACAACAAACAACAAACAACAACAGCACCTTTCAGCTGTCACAATCGATAACATTCTGTCTTTCCCTTCTGTGAATGTACCTGCCGATGGAAAATGTTTTCACTCGGGAGCTTTCTTTAATAAGAATTAAAAGGGGAAAAAGTCTAGTCATCGACTCATCTCGCGCTACAGGAAACACGCCTTCACATTTTAGTTATAAGAAAAGGGCTAGCCACTGGCTCATCCCACGTCACACTAAACACAACAGCTTGTTTCTTTACATTTTGATCTCATACCAACGGCGGATCCGGATCCGTTCGACTTTGGCGTAGATCCGGGCTCTCCCGATCGCCCTTACACTTTTTTTTTATTGTAATTGTCTCCTCCCCCTCCTCCTCCTCCTCCTCCTCCTCCTCCTACAACAACAACAACTGCTGCTACTACTACTACTATTACTACTACTGATACTACTACTACTACTACTACTACTACCACTCGCTCCCCATCCTCATGCACGCGCGCACGCATGCATGTATGAATACATAGGGGGGAATTCACAGACGGCGAAATGATCAAAACCTCCATGAAGAGGACACTTAAGTCTGCATTTTGTGTTCAAATGGAAATGCACTCAACGAAAAGGGAGCATGTAGGACAGCGCCGACCGTCGCTGGCGACGAGTGAATGTTGAATCCGCGCTTTCAGTTATTTTGCTTAGTGGAACAATAAAATCACTTTATGCCGCGGGGGAAGGAATATAACATACGAACTGAAGGAGTGGCTACCCATTTTCTTTTTAGATTGGCATACCAAGCCAAAAAAAAAAAAAAAAAGGACTTCACGTATCTCATAAGAAAGGTTGATAAGAATTCCATGAAAACTGTGCTGCGTTGTAGGCGGCTGCCATTTCATACCAATGAGTTGGTGTTTGTGCTCAGTGAAAAACCTGTAACAATGTTATGAACAATGTGAAAAGAATTGGTTTGAAGCGGATTTGTATTTAAAATTCAGTGGGTTGATCTTTCGATCACATTTCATTGAGCTTTTTGGTAATCGCTTCAGTCGCTTTTGCGTAACGGACTGCATGATAATTTTGCCAACAGA
>JADBJO010001390.1:287500-295000 GCA_016801955.1 Conus betulinus | reverse complement strand
TCAGCTCTACAAGCGTTAGGTTATTCAGGGGGAGAGAGAGAGAGAGAGAGAGAGAGAGAGAGAGAGAGAGAGAGAGAGAGAGAGAGAGAGTGCAGACACATCACTCACTCATAATGTGCTGAGAATTTGCTAGCTTTATGTAGTTAAGAGAGAGACACACAGTCAGACACACACAGTCAGACAAACAGACAGACAGAACGACTGAGTGTGACACGGAGAGAGGTGATGAAACTGAGAGAGGCAGGGACAGAGAGAGTTAGACAGACAGACAGACAGACAGACAGACAGAAAGAGCACTTAACTGTGACGTGTTCGGAATCTGCCCATCCGTTTCAAGTGTTAATGTGATTTTAAATCAGTTATCGTGAATTTACATCGTGGCTGTCCTCAGCTCGTCCATCTGGACAATGGTCGCTGAACAATGCCCAAGACCAGATATGGTGCCTGGGAAAGGGTTGGTGAAAGCAAAGCTGGGAGCGAACTTCATCTCACAAGACAGATGAATAATTCTGTCGCTGAAAGCCTGTCCAACAATTCAGTCATACAGCATTCACAATGGAAGGGAAGAAACATGCTGCTCACGTTATTCAACGTCATACATTGTAGTCCGGTGAAGACCAGCAGTTGTTTGTGAACATGAATTTACCAACCACTGCAACCCGAACGATGATGGTTCCTGAATAGCAGCTGAAAGGACAGCTGGGTTTTATATGTCAGGTTATGATAGAGCAGCAGTTTCTTATTTATGAGTGGCCTCAGACTGTAAATGAACAAATCATTACTGTCATTCTTCATTCTCTAATTCTCACGTGCCAACTATCCTTGCACCCACCCACTCACCTCTGTCTCCCTCCCTCCCTCCCTCCCTCTCAATTCAGTTGCAGGTTCTCTTCGTGATGGCCTAAAGCCCAATATGAATAGAATAGAATATCTTGAGTCTCCCTCCCTCCCTCTCGTCCTCTCCCTCCCTCCCTCCCTCCTCTCCTCTCTCTCTCTCTCTCTCTCTCTCTCTCTCTCTCTCTCTCTCTCTCTCTCTCCCCCTCTCTGTCTGTGTCTTAGTCCCTCTCTGGAGAATGGATAGATTTTGTTAAGTCCCTTTGTCGCTTTTTCCTTGTGTCTGTCTGCAGTATGCAGCAACACCCAGGAACTCAAAACCACGCCAACTCGTTTTATGGTGTGTTAAGATACAGATATCTTAACCTTACCCGAACCATTATTACACGTCAGCAAGTAGGGAAAAGAAAACGACACGTTGATATCCGAAGACACACAAGGTTGCTATCCGAAAGTGTTCATATTCGTCTTCGCTCATCCTCTCTGCCTCCTCTTCCTCTTTCAAAGAGCAAGCAACTTGTTTCTCTTCAAAAGGCATGAGAGAGAGAGAGAGAGAGAGAGAGAGAGAGAGAGAGAGAGAGAGAGAGTCATTGATAATCTGTATTCCCAAGTGTAATAGTAAGAAGAAAATTATCTTTCCGTCTGACCCTTGTCACAGATCAACAGAGAACGTTGTCGCAAACAAGAAAACTAACTATGACAAGAACAGTGATGCTTCATATTAGCATTGAGAAAAAAATGTACACTAAATCTCTCTCTCTCTCTCTCTCTCTCTCTCTCTCTCTCTCTCTCTCTCTCTCTGTATCTCTCTCTCTCTCTCTCTCTCTCTCTCTCTCTCTCTCTCATATCATCATCATCATCATCATCATCATCATCATCATCAACAACAAGGTCTACGGATGGGTGTCGGTGCTTTTACAACATCGCCGGTCTCTAGTTTGTACGCGGTTCATGAACCACCTTTAAAACCTCCGTCGTACTAAACTCAGTATGAATTATTATTAAAAGTTGAAGGCTTCCCCAGAGAATCCAGCCTACTCTTGTGTGTTTTGAGTCTCCACCTGCCAGCATTGACATCTGCCTCAGGCCATTCTCATTCTTTATGTCTGAAAGACCATTCATTTTCTATTTCTGTTTTTTACTGCAGAATTAGAAGCACTACACTTGGTTTAAAAGACTGTGCAAAGTTCAACTCGAAAGTCTTTTGTTATAGTCGTTGATTCTCTCTCAGCTTTACAAGCTCTTAAATCGTCAACTCGTGACCATCCTAAGTTGATATCCGTTTTAGAACTTTTAACCGAACTCGCTGTAGATAAAGAAGTTGTGTTTTGGTGGGTCCCTAGCCACTGTGGTATTACGGGCAATGATATAGCGGACAGACGGGCAAAGAAAGTGTTAAATGATCCTGTCAAGCGATCCCATCGGTTACCATATCGGGATCTTAAACCGCTAATAAATAACTTTGTAAAGAAACGTTGGCAAGATGATTGGAATTTGGAATCGGAAAACAAACTCCATGAGATATTGCCAGACTTGTCCGAATGGTTACCTTCAGTTTGCAAAACCAGGAAAGAAGAACGTTTTTAAGTAGACTGCATATTGGACATAGTTATATTACTCATTCCTTCCTTTTAAAGGGAGAAGATCGCCCCCATTGTTTTGCATGCGATTGTGTTGTATACACTCTTAAGCACGTGTTGACTGAGCGTGATGATCTCAGTGAGATCAGAGGAAAATATTTTGATATATTGTCACTTAGTGAGCTTTTTTTTTTTTTTTTAGAAAAGTGCAAGTATCTGTGATATTTCAGTTTTTAAGAGATGTGAACATGTTTTGTAAGATTTAGTTGCTTTGTGTTTGTTGTTGTTGTTTGTTTTTTTTTTATTATTATTTTTATTTTTTTATTTTTAATACATTTTAGGGTTGCAGATTGCATGTGTTTGTATAACCCGAGTCATGTAATGACCCTCACTGTATAGCTCTGATATCACCTCTTTATGGTGGAAAGGGCTTGTCCTTTATAACTCTCTCTCTCTCTCTCACACACACACACACACACACACACACACACACACACACACATACACACACGCGCGCGCGCGCGCGCGCACACACACACACACACACACACACACACACGCACACACACACACACGCACGCACGCACACGCCCAACTACGTAGGCATATAGTATTCCTGCATGGGGTTTGGTCTTCTTCAGGCAAGATAAACAAGAGTCAGGACAATGCGAACGGAGAAGAGAACTACGAAACAATAAAGGGTGGCAGTCAGCATGATTAAAGTTATTTTCAAAGTGAAGTATTTATAAGACCAAAGAGGTCGAAACGCATCGTGCCTTGCCGTACAATTTGTTTGACCTTATGTCCGACGGAATGATATAATATTTTTTCTTTGATGTTCGTTTCAATTTCCGCTTGCAATCACCTCACTCTGAAACTAACTTTGACTCATACTGACTGCTACCCTTCATTGTTTTGTATTTTGCTCTTCGTTTTCGTTGTCCTGAACGTTGTTTCTCTTGCCTGAAGAAGGCCAAAAAGATCGAAACGCGTCATTTTTTTTTCATGATTTGTCCTTTTTGTTCGTTAGAATGATGTAATATATTTTTTGAAAGTTTGTTTCAATTTCTGTCTGAAATCACCTCGCTTTCAAACTTAACTTTACTCGCAGATGAATTTTTACAAATATAAAATCGATGGTCCTGTGCAAATAAATTCGAAGAGGTAACCCAAGTATTGAGGCAATCTTCTCTGCCATTCAAAAGATGTTAAAACACCATTTCACATCCTGATTTTCGTTTTAACGTGAAGCGAACATATAGGGACTGTGACTGTTAAAGGTCAATAAACCAGCGCTCTGCTGCGGCCAATGGATATTGGAAAGAACCAGACAGGCACTCCAGAGAGTGCCCTCCACCACCCAACATCACCTTTGTTGCCAGGGTAAATAATTACATGGTCTGAAAGAAATACCTTTCATACACTTTTTTTTTGTAATATGATATGGAAAATGGAATGTCGACATTCAGATCACTAGAAAATATTGTTATATTCGATGAAGATATATCGTTTTATAGACATAAATCCAGTGTAATAGATAATTTCAAACTGTCCATTTTCAGTGGAAAATGCTGATAATCGTTGTGAAGGGATATCAGCACTGCCTTTTCAGAATGAAGTTATGCAGTAGAATTTCACAGGTTCGTCTCTATGTCACATTCCAAGTTTCAGTCACGTTTCATTTGAAATTGGTTGGGTAGCTTTTGCATAATCTGCATAATTTTGCATAATATGGCCAGTACAAATGAACTTAGATCCTGATATATCAAAATGAATCAGACTACGAACAACAAAACCACACGGAATTCCTTCTTTCCGACCTCACAGAAGATGCACAGTTCCTGATGTGGCCACTGTGTATACAGATCAAAGTTTGCCTTTAATGGCCAGAGGGGAGAGCGACTGTCTATCACTGCTTGTGTCAGCGTTGCTGATGGAAAGTTTGCTTCAAAGAAACACCAAAGAGTGTAAATCTACAGCCCGTAGGCGGCTGGCAATTTGATCGTTTCGTTTTTGGGAACCGTTAATGTTTCAACAGAGATCGATTGTTCAGCTGTAAACATGGAAAGGGTAAATTGAGAGAGAGAGAGAGAGAGAGAGAGAGAGAGAGAGAGAGAGAGAGAGAGAGAGAGAGAGAGAGAGAGAGGGGGGGGAGAGGAAAAGGGGGATAAGAAACGGTTAGAAAAAAGGGGGGGGGGGGGGGGAGGGAGGTCAGACGCACATAAGTAGGCAGATGGAAAGTAAGACATGGACGTAGATGTTACGAGTCTGACACATACACAGAGAAGTCTCGGAGGGAAGCAGAGAGGGACAAAGGGGTTGAGAAAAGACAGGCGTGTGAAGCGAAAGAGATAGGCGCTAGACGGATCACCGACCGGAAAGAAGAGCCAAGAAATGACGAATACTTGTCACGACGTTGTGATATGTGTAATGAGAGAAAGAGAAGAGAACCAGACTTGAACAAAGATGCATGAGGCGAGAAATACCAGAAGAGAGAGAGGGGTTTTTTCAGAGCCCCCCTCCCCCAATTTTACCCATTATTTAAAAAAAAAAAAGAGAGAGAGAGAGAGAGAGGGAGTAAGGTGGAGGGGTATCTTGATTTACGGCCACAAATATTTGACAGAACATAGGCATAAATAGCGGAAAAGCTACCAGTGTTGAAATGTTCTTGCTGCGTGCATCGAGATACGGAAACAAAACTGG
Source organism: Conus betulinus (assembly GCA_016801955.1). NCBI lineage: Eukaryota > Metazoa > Mollusca > Gastropoda > Neogastropoda > Conidae > Conus > Conus betulinus. The sequence continues at coordinate 289,883 of JADBJO010001390.1, read as the reverse complement.
TGACACGGTACAGTCGAAATAATGTAGACATGGTGGATATGGGACTGAGGAAATATTTCAGTATGAACATTATGTACGGCATCATCAGGGGCCTGAGGATTGAAGACATCTGATAATTCTGCTGGAGCATTGTAAACTGACTGGGATACGTGACTGGAGGATAAAACGCTGGTGTGACATGATTATGAGGGAACAATGGACTGGAAGTATGTCATAATTTTGAGTCACCTGTAGGATTGTGGGGAATAATAACGCTAAAGTAATAATGTGTACGGGAACATAGGACAGAGGGAATATGATAACACCGTTGGTGTCATATCGTACTGCTCCAGTATAGGACTAAGAGATACGATGCTGATGTGAAATAAGCATGAGGATAGTTTTGAGGGGTGTATGAGAACACTGAATGGCATTGACCAGGGGAAAACGTAAGGCGAGGAATATAACACTGAAGTAACTGACTTGGATGGAGCAGGTCTGATGGGAGAGAGGCTGCAAGAAATTGTGATGATAGGGAACAGTAATTAGTGGTTATGGGAATTGGGGAACCGAGCGAGTGAATAGCGGTTAAAGTAACACGGGTGTGTGAGGGAGTAGCGGTTCTAGGAAGATAGGTCTGAAAGAACAGATATATGAACAGATGTCTGAGGGAAACGAGGTTGTATAAACATGGTCTGAAGGGATAGAGGTTGTACAAACACATGGTCTGAAGGGATATAGGTTGTATAAAGGTCTGAGGGATAGAGGTTGTACAAACATGGTCTGAAGGGACAGAGGTTGTACAAACATGGTCTGAAGGGACAGAGGTTGTACAAACATGGTCTGAAGGGACAGAGGTTGTACAAACATGGTCTGAAGGGATATAGGTTGTAGGAACACAAGTCTGAGGGAACAAGTTTGACAGGAACGTTAAGTCTGAGGGAAGGGAACATGGAAACAGTGTTTCGGCTGAATTGAAGTTATAGTGACATCAGACCCAATGATCAAAAGATGCAGGCAAATGCAGCAAAGGGAACGAAGGCTGTAGGAAGGCAGGTCTGAGGGGATAGATTTTAAAGGAATATAAGTCTGAGTGACGAGGATGGTTGGAACTGTGTTATGGGCGAATTGGGGGCTAAAGGGACACACCTCCGAGCGAATAAAAGATGTAGGCACATGGATCGGAGGGAATGGAGGCTGTGGGAGCATAGGTATGAGGGAACAAAGGTGGTAGGAACATGGGTCCTTAGGAATAAAGGCAGCGCGAGCATAGAGCGGATGGAGTATAAATCTGAAGGAATGAAAAAATGTAGGAACTTCAGTGTGAACACAGCGTTGTTTCGCTGTGCGAACATGATTCAAAACTCCCTACTTGCCACAGCTGGGCTAAGATAATACCAGGGACACGTTTATTAGTTATCTGGCAGCGCCATTCGAAACACGGAGACAGTGTGGATTTATATCTTTAGTTTTATGTACTTCTTGGAAACTCCGAAAAAAAAAAAAATTTCGAAACAACAGCAGCAGGCCTCATGTGAAGTCTAGAATATCCGAGCCACACATAATGCTGTAACAATGACCAGGAAAAAAAATAACCAGGAAGTATTACACTTCTGACAATTGGCTTTCAGCATAAACATCGGTCGGTGATGCCGATGGCCTGGCACGCAATAATGGCATTGTTTGCTTCATGTTTGTCCGATGCCCGTGGGGACATGGTCCCGTCTGTGTCGTCCGCGATATCTTGGTAGGGCACAGTGAGAGGAATATCATGCAACCTGACTTTGCCCACTCTCTGTGAGGAATATCATCGCTAGGACATTGCACGATTTTTATATTTTTAATGGTGGATCGTTCGATGTCGGCGAACCAATTGGTAAACGCCGCGTCACATAGCCTGGATCATTGAGCCTGCCCTCTTAGAAAAGAAGAATGCGAATCCCCGGAGCACATACATATGTTTTTGTTCTAAAAGTAACTTGCTGCTTTTAGCAGTCAGCACGCGGCATACAAGACGACTGCGTGCTTAAAAGGCAAATGCCGTAGGGTTTTTCCCTTTTTTTTCTTTAAATATAAGTATTATCTTTGTATCATTTAGAAATCACTTCAACATGACATTCCCGAGCACACAGCAGCTACTATGGATGGAGTAGGAGGAGACGAAAAGCGGGTGGGTGGGGGGGGGCGGGGGGGGGGGGGGGGGGGGGGGGGGGGGGGGGGGGGGGAGGCAGAGAGAGTTTGTTTTTTCTCTCTTTTTTTATATAGTCTTTGTATTATTTAGAAATCATTTCGATGTGACATTCCTGAGAACTAGATAACTACTATGGATAGAGTTGGAGACAAAACGGGATAGAGACAGACAGACAGACAGACAGACAGAGAGAGAGAGAGAGAGAGTGGAGTG
>JADBJO010001390.1:272500-282500 GCA_016801955.1 Conus betulinus | reverse complement strand
CTTTTGTTACAGACAGTCGTGTGATAGGCATTCGATCTGTCCACAGATGAAGTTCGGTTTGGATTGGGTCGTGTTCTATTCTGTTAAAAGATCGTAGAGAGCAGTTCATCCCACGAATGTTTTCTTCACAAACCCTTGACGTTTCAATTATCCTGATCAGTGCCGTCATCAAATAAAAACTGTTAAACAGTTATTAAGAGAAGTTCAAGAAGAGAAGCGTGTATATATCGTAAACAATAAAAAAAAATCAATATGCGACATGATTCATAATGTACATCCCTGTTCTAAGTAGTGGTAGCCTTTATGAATAAAGCATTCCAGCCTTGCCTTACCTACTGTCATCAAGTGGTTTGTGTCAAGTACTTGCTGCTGACTGTGTCAGCATCACGTGATTTCTTCATTGTCTGCTCTGTGTGTGTGTGTGTGTGTGTGTGTGTGTGTGTGTGTGTGTGTGTGTGTGTGTGTGTGTGTGTGTAATTTGTGGGTTTGTGTGAGCACATGTATCTACATACATATGTGTACATATCTGTGTGTATGAGTGTGTCTTTGTATGTATGTGGGCGTTCGCTCGCTCCTACCCACACACATAAACATGCGTGCATGTGCACATCCACACCCACACACGTGCGCACATACACGCATACACATGAACGCATAAATGCACACACACACGCACATGGAGATGCTTATCGGCTAATCAGGTTCAGTTCAGTAGGTAGTTGATGAGGACACCTCTGTGCGGAGTTGATATAATTTGGTGTCCAGTAACACAGCTAGCTCACTGTGTCTCTCTCTCCCTCTGTCTCTCTGTCTCTGCCTGTCTGTCTGCCTGTCTGTCTGTCTGTCTGTCTGTCTGTCTGTCTGTCTGTCTCTCTCTCTCTCTCTCTCTCTCTCTACCAACCGCCTGTCTGTCTCTGTCTGTCAGCCTGTCTGTCTCTGTCTGTATGTCTCTCTCTCTCGCTCTGTCTCTGTCTCTCTCTCTCTCTCTATCTCTCTCTCTCACTTTCACTCTCTCTCTCTCTCTCTCTCTCTCTCTCTCTCTCTCTCTCTCCTCTCTCTCTCTCTCTCTCTATCTCTATCTGTCTTACACTCATTGCTTCTGTCGATTGTGTCCGGGTGCATTCCGCTCCACCCATGTTTATAACCTCTATGCTGAGGCAGGAGAACCACCCCTCTCGAATCGTCGACTGAAACTTGCCTTGAATTTACGGTCTCGGTCTCTCCTCCTTTGAACCACAGAATCCTGCATATGACTGTGTTTTCGACCCCAAATTCCAAAAGAAATCCGATGACCAACCCAGTTCCATTCCACCCTGGGAAATTCGTCTCGTTCCCCATTTGAACGAAGCAGATGTAGACCTGGGGGTAGTTTTTGTGATTTTTCCAGGTTTCCGGATGACCCACCATGGACTTTCTTCACTCCAGAGATCCGGTTTGATTTAGCCTCGTACCGGATAGATTCCACTACTTCCTTGGCATACAGGTCACTTTTTGCCGAACTGTGTTCTACGTTTACACCCTACAAAAGAATTTTCACCGACGGTTGTAAATCTGAGGAGGGGGTTGCTTCTGCTGTGTTTTGTGCAACAGATCCCCCTCAGAGATGTTCTGAACACATTCCAACTGACAGCTCCATCTACACTGCTGAGTTGACAGCCTTGGTCCTGGGTGCTTAGAATGGTCTGCAAATCCAAACATAAGATTTCCTCATTTTTATCAGACTCCCTTTATGCTGTGATGGCCACTGCCGGTCGTAACCTCAAGCAACCCCAGTTGCCGAAAGTTTTCGAACTGTACACCTCTCTGAAATCAGATGGATACAACATAGCTTTGGCTTGGGCTCTCAGACATGTGGGCATTCGAGGCAACGAGGTGATTGATCAACTTGCCAAGAGTGCCACAAAAGAAAAAGTCGGGCCGGTTGTCTATTCCTCACCCTGATCTCGAACCCAAAACACAGGCTTATGTCAAAGACTTCTGGTAAGAGGAATGGAGATCGCAGACGGATAACAAACTATTGAAAATCCATCCAAACCTGCAGGAGTTTTTATCATGTTCCAGAGGCGGCCGTAAAGATGAAAGAGTCTTGTGCCGTTTGCATACAGGCCACTCGTTTTACACCCACTCTTATCGTTTTCAAAAATGAAGAAGCTCCGTGATGCATTTCATGTCATGTACCTCTGACAGGGAGACATATTCTTTTAGAATGTTGGGACTTGCACGATATGAAACATAAACACTTTACAGGAGGCTCCATGAAAACTTTGTTCAGAGATGTCCCACCTGACGTGATCTTGGAGTTTCTAAAAGAGATTAACATTTTTCATTTGATGTAAGATTTTACGGAAGAAATATTTTTAAACGAAGTTTCTGGTGTGCTTTGAGAAGGTGTATTTTTAAAGAAAAAAATGCGTGAATGGTGTGTGTGTGTGTGTGTGTGTGTGTGTGTGTTATGACTTGTGAGTTGATTTTAACGTGGTGACAGTCCTGATATGGCCCTTTGGGGTCGGCCGGGCTCTAAGCAACATTACCTTACCTCCTCCCCCCCCCCCCCTCACCTCCCACGCCCTCCGCCCTCCCTCTATCCTCTGTCTTCTCGCTCGCTCTCTGTCCTGCGTCCTGAGCAGTCTTTTGTCAATTTCTGTCCATTTATCCTTGTGTTCCCTTCTCCCTCCCCACTTCCTGCTTTTCCACACACCTCCCACCCATGAGTGTGTGTGTGTGTGTGTGTGTGTGTGTGTGTGTGTGTGTGTGTGTGTGCCTCCGTGTGTGTGAGCAAGTGGACGAGCATAAGTGTGCTCTCGCTCTCTCTCTCTCTCTCTCTCTCTGTCTCTGTCTCTCTCTCTCTCCTCTCTCTCTCTGTCCCCTCTATCACTTCCCCACTCTCTCTTCCCTCCTCTTTTTCCCTCTTTTCCCTCGTTTCCTGCCTCTTCCGTTCAATGATTGTGGTGTGTGGAGACATCAGAAGATGGCCGGCAGCTGTTGGTATGGAGATATGCTGATGGAACTGTGTGCGTGTGTGTGCATGTGTTCGTGCGTTTGTGTGCGTGTGTGTGTGTGTGTGTGTGTGTGTGTGTGTGTGTGTGTGTGGTGTGTGTGCGTGCGTGCGTGCGTGCGTGCATGCGTGTGTGTTTGTGTGTGCATGCGCGCGCGCGCGCGTGTGTGTCTGTATGTGTGTGTGTGTGCACGAGCACGCGCGCGCGTGCGTGCGTGCGTCTGCATGTTTGCCTCAACCCTTAGCAGTGAGAAGTTTCAGGACTGGAGGGGATGTTGCAGGAGAGAGAGAGAGAGAGAGAGAGAGAGAGAGAGAGAGAGAGAGAGAGAGAGAGAGAGAGAGAGAGAGAGAGAGAGAGAGAGAAATCACTTTCATGTGCTTAGGGGTTTGAATTGCTTTTGTTTGGGTTTGTGTTTCTTGATGCTCGCACTTGTACGTAAACGTCAACAATGCGCTCCTGTTTGGAAAACAGTCGCTAAGATGACCAAATGGTCTGAAAAAAAGGGGAAGGGGGGGGGGGGGGGGGGGGGGGGTTAGGGGGGTTATGAAAGCAGTGCGGTCAGCAGTCCTCATGGTAAAAGAAGAATGAATAAGTATGTTTCTGCTCTTAAACACGATGTTTGTCGTGTCTGGTAGAGTGCACAATACAAGTTCCTCTTTCTTTCTTTCTGTCTGTCTGTCTGTCTGTCTGTCTGTCTGTCTCTCTCTCTCTCTCTCTCTCTCTCTCTCTCTCTCTCTCTCTCGTTGATCCCATAGATTAGGTTCATGTTCACCCTTTCATGAAGGGCAATAAATGGACCTTCGGTTGATGAAGAGAGTCCAGTCATCATTTAACAGGTGCTTTCTATCTTTTGTAGAGAATGAACAAGAGCGCAACGCTCATCTTTGCACAAGCTTTCGATTTATTACAAATCTTTATCAAGCGGCTTACAGGCACAGACAAACTTTGCCCACGCAAATTAGCTATCAAGCATGAAATAAAGAATCTAGAGTGATCTTGCCATGCCATTCCATCATCTTTGAAACAGATACGGTCTGCGTCCTCCATTGACTATCGTCTCTGTTAAAAAGCATATGGCGTGTCACCGGTACACTGAATTCTTTGAAAACCGTACGACATTCGTCCTACTGGTGATTTTGAAGACAATATCATGTAGATCCTAGAAACACACTAGTGCTATCTATCCTTGTCAGGAAAAAAAGTCTGACCCCCAGACAGCCTCGTGATTAGAGCCATGTGCAGACGGGGACAGCACCAACCATAGACCAGCCGTGTTATTCCCCTTTACCTTTCTCCTTTTAAGTATGGTGCAGTATCATCTGTGTAGAAATAAACGTTAACCAGAGGTTTGGAACTTAATGCCAGTTGCTGGGCATATACAAGGACACTACCAGCGGCGGGGTTTTTTTTTTTTTTTTTTTTTTTTTTTTTTATTTTTGAGAACAAAACAGTTGCGTTCAAGGATAACATGTATGTAAACATTTGTAAAGCTTCAGGACGTTCATTCACAGAACAAATATCCGCAATATGAAATAGATGACAGTGCTAATGTACGTCCACGAGGATAACAATGGAGTGGAGACATTTGTGGTCTGAATGACAGCATTCGCTTTCATTCAGATTCCCAGCTTTGCCAACATATGTGAACAGACCTTTTAGCTCATAACTGGACACATTGACTGTCGAAGAGCTACGTGCGAGCACAACGGCAGTCTTTCAATGTCACAAGAGGATGTCGGCAAGGACTAGAAGGGCATCTTAGGAGCACGCAGACGACCACCCAGTACCATTTTTGTACGAGGGCAGGTGTTAGTAGGCATGGTCTAACGAACTACCAATCATTTACGTTTAAGTTTTAGATAGGATGTGGAATATACGAAATGTCGACATCCCGTGAAAATAAATTACTCCATAGGTAATAACCAGTGTTGATAAACGACGGCGTCAAAAAGTGCATGTTCTCTGGTGAATGCCAGTAATGTTGAATGGTCCTGACCTGCCTTTTGACCCATGTCCCCTAGCATAGTCCTGCACCAAATTTTATAGGATCGTCCTCGTGCAGCACTCTGTCTTCCAGTCCCAGTTCCTTTGCAATGGATTGCAGCAGCCTTTGCAAAATCTTGCTGACTGATCAGCAGACAGGTGCAGCTGCTGAAAACAGAACTTCACAGCTGGGGTTAAAGATATGGTCAAATATAATCAACAGAGATCCTGATAGATCAAACGGAGCTGACTGTTGATGGCAGAAAGGACTGTGTTCTTTCAAGCCTTGCCTATGATGCACGGTCCCTGTGCCAGACATCACGCACACAGATCGGAGCTTGCCTGCCTGTAAGGGCCAGAGGGGAAAGAGAGGCTGCCTCCCGTTGATTGGGTCAGCGCTGCTGATTGAAAGTTTTCTTCAAAGAAAGCCGGAATGTGTAAATCTATCGTCCGTTGGCTGTTGGCAATTTCATCGCGTTTCTTGTTTGGGAAGCGGTGATGTGATTCAACGGAGATCGATAGTTCGGCTGTGAACATAAAGAGAGAGAGAGAGAGAGAGAGAGAGAGGGGGGGGGGGGGGGGCATACAGAGACAGAGAGAGAGAGGGGGGGGGGGGGCAGATACCCATTGGACACATACACAAAGGTCACTGAGGAAGGCAAACAAGACACACAGACTTTGAGAAAGGGTGGAAGTGGGAAGCAAAAGAAAAAGGTGCTGAAGAGATGGAGACAAAGAGAGACGCAAGGAGCGACCAACAATTATTCCACAAACGAAAGCGCTGTACAATACTGTAGAAGTACATACAGTACACACATGAAAATAAAAGACATTGTTTTTATTTAATTTATTTTATTTAATATTTTTGAAGTATAAGGGAATGCAAAATGAAGAATATGTATCTGAAGTAAACATGGGCATAAGGGAACATAGAACAGAGGAAACAGTAAACTGTAGGATTAGTACGGATCTGAGAGAGCGTAGGACTGAGAAAATTGTAGTGCTGAAGTAACTTAAGTATGAGGATACACAGGAGAAGGGAATAATATTGATGGAGGTATGTTGACCTTGGAGATATAGGATGAGAAATACAACACTAGAGTAGTATAGATTTGAGAAACACAGGAGTGAGATTATAAAAATTGATAACACTTGACTGTGTCTTTTTCAGAACAACTATATAATTTGAAGATTGGTGGTAAAGACCGAAACAAAAGGGGGGGGGGGGGGGGGGGGGGGGGGGGGGGGGGGGGGGGGTCAAAAAGAAAACAAAAACAATACACAGCGTTTCGACTCTTAGAGTCTTTTTCAAGTGACATGAAACTGAGGAACCACGACAGCACACGCAAATTTTATTGTGTTAATGACGTAAAGAACGGGGAGACGCAGATAACACAAAAAAGACGTCTCAATAAATTTTGAAGTGACAAAAACTCAAAACACACACACACACACACACACACACACACAAAGGAAAGGAGGCTGGGTAGACACAGGCTAAGAAAGGTGAGTGAATAGAAATCCCTTTAAGCTACGCACAGCAGTGTACACATCCGGTTAGGTCCGCCATCTTGGTTTTTCGTCTGCACTTCCGTTTGCGTGTTTTCGATTTTGTCGTATGCAAACAGTGTCCGACTGTTGAGTTGAACCGAAACTTGTACAGTCACAGACTGTCTATTTGAGTGCTTAACTGCATCTTAACACATTTTTGTCTCAACAATGACCGCGTACTAAATTGTCCCAGTAGAGCTATTCTAATGAAGTATTTTGGCATCGCTTCCTACTTTGAGGGCAAGATTTCGCGTCCTTCGTTTCAGCACAAAAAGCTCTGTTGGTTTGTTGTGTGGACAATCAATCACCTACAGTCACATTTGTCATTATGCTTGGAGTAACGGTTCAGTATATGATGTGAGTGTATGATGCGAGTCTAAATTCAAGTGCTGCCAGACGACAAGGTTTACAGGAACAATTAAAGGTAAATTGAATCAGAATGTGACTTTTGGTGGGGGAGAGGATTTCCTGTCAGTGGCTTCAGTTCTTGGGATTTGACAAATACAAGTTTTGCAGTGACTTCTGTAGTGGCGACCCGTGTAGTCATGTTTTATCTGTGTTGTGTTGTGATAAATCAACTGCTTCAAATTATACGCTACAAAGTCACACTGATGACAGTTACAATGTCCTGTAGTGTGGGGTACTTCCATACCAGGGTGGGATTTTTTTATATGACGTACAAGGGCATCACGCCTGGAGAGATGAGCATCACAGTAGGGACATTCTCTGCTTGGTCTCTTTGCCTTTCGGAAGGAAGATGGATCAGTGTCGGATCCACCAGGTGGATTCTTTGGTGGTTTTGTGATGGACGGGGGAATAGGCTCATTTGGTGGAGCACCAGAGGGAGCTGGCTCATTTGGGTGGAGCACCAGAGCGAGCTGGCTCATTTGGTGGAGCACCAGAGGGAGCTGGCTTATTTGGTGGAGCACCAGAGGGAGCTGTCTTTGGTGGAGCACCAGAGGGAGATGTCTTTGGTGGAGCACCAGAGGGAGATGTCTTTGGTGGAGCACCAGAGGGAGATGGCTCATTTGGAGCACCAGAGGGAGACCAGGGGAGCACCAGAGGGAGCTGTCTTTGGTGGAGTACCAGAGGGAGATGGCTCATTTGGAGCACCAGAGGGAGATGTCTTTGGTGGAGCACCAGAGGGAGATGGTTCATTTGGAGCACCAGAGGGAGATGTCTTTGGTGGAGCACCAGAGGGAGATGTCTCTTGGTGGAGCACCAGAGGGAGTTGTCTTTGGTGGAGCACCAGAGGGAGCTGTCTTTGGGTGGAGCACCAGAGGGAGATGGCTCATTTGGAGCACCAGAGGGAGATGTCTTTGGTGGAGCACCAGAGGAGATGGCTCATTTGGAGCACCAGAGGGAGATGGCTTTGGTGTGGATGATGAAGTGTTTGAAGGGGTTGCTCCCCATGCAGGTTTCTTCTCTTGTGGTGGAGAGCCAGGAGGTGCTGCCTTCCGTTTCTGACCAGGTTGTGCTGTTGCTGGCAGAATGTAGCGCAAGTTCACAGAGCCCGACACAAACCATGCCATGATCACCCTCCGCAAATATCTTTCATATCGCGTGGGATTATGCAGGAACATCCTCTGCTGCTGATGGGGACCAGTAAACAAATTGAACAATCTTTCATCTTGTGCAGCAATGACAGCTGCAATGACTGCTATCACTCCGCAGACATTGCCACATGTCTGCAGAGGATAGTTCAAGCACAGAGGAGTGCATTGGTGAGGACCATTCTGTGCAGCAGTGTCGTGGGCCAAGGCAACCAGCATACTGGGAACACTACATCCAAAAAAAATTGTAAAAATGGTTCGACGCAGGTGCGAAAGTTCTGCGGGCATTCCCAACCCAGGCTGTCACAATAGATGGTTGTTTGGGTTCTCCCTCGCTGCGATATCCACCACTGCAAGGGCCCAGTGACAGCCTGATCTTGACGCCGATGACACAAAGGTGCCCCGAGTGTCATTGCCGACATTCAAGATGAAGATTATTTTTTTTTACATCACAGAGATTCCTTTTCTGCTGAAGCCCTTTGAGGTCGTTGACAGTGGCTGTGTTCAGGCAAAGAGCGACCGATGTCCTGGATGTTCGGTTAACCTGATCAAGCACCCAGACGATATGGCTTGACAGAAGCCAGCCCCCAGAACCCCCCGGAACACAGCACTGCCAACTCACTTGGTGTTGAAGCTGAAACCCACAATAAATATGCTGTATTTGTAGGTTATTTATTGATTGCAGTAGACACAAAGTTGCTCTAGTGCCGTAAAATATGTTTACCAATAAATCAGGCACTCATTTCAATCAACATAATTCAAACACAGACCTCGATTATATTCATACAGCTGCACTATACCACTATATCAAAGAAAACGGTATCCAATCTCTTTCTATTCTAAAGTATGCAAATGGCATACCCCTTCAGCACATCACTTTTATACTAATACATGACAATACCATATTTCAGTTATCAAAATTGGTGCTGAATTCGGAAGGTGTAAAGGAAGCATCCAGTGTACAGCCAGGAAACATGGGTTTTCTTCATTATCTTCTATGATATTTTGGGTAACATAAATGGTCATTGTCCATATTGTTTACTAAACCAAAATGTTTCTCACGTCATCACATAACCCGTAAACTTACCATACTCAGGAAGCATTACATTTGCGTCATTTTCAAAAATGTCACGAAACTGTGCATGTTGCACACCTCGGGAACTTAACATAAAAATCCACACTGTCTCCCCCAAAAGACTAACACCAAGACCATCAAGCACGACTTGGGAGTGTGGCGTTGGAGAGAGTACTATTGGTCTGGTTTTGCAGCTTGGATTTTGATTGGTTAAGATTTAAACCTTATTTGTCCATGCAGTTCACCTACACGGGAGCTGCAATGAATGTAGGTCAAGGGAGAGTACTCCTTTAGTACAGAGGTTTCTCACCGCACAGGGCATAATATTAAAATGTACTACGTATCCTCTTGAACCTTTCCCCACCACACCTACGCCAGTACTTGCGCAGTGCCCTAGTTGTGTACTGGCTGATTAAGCTGGTGGGAGTCCCAAGAACCGGGAGATCTCTGCTGCAGCCTGTGTTGTTTTGGCAGGAACTGGAAGATCACTGCTTGGGTACCAGTCTTGTCCAGGAACAGGGAGATCACTGCTGCAGTCCCATCCCGTCCAACAGGAGGAACTGGGAGATGACTGCTCTTGTCCCAGTCTTGCTGCAGCCCAGGTCGTGTTTGGCAGGAACTGGGAGATAACTGTTTCAGCCATGTCCTGCTCAACAGGAGCTAGGAGATGACTGCCTTGTCCCAGTCTTGCTAGAGTGCTGGTCTTCTTTGGTACAGAATAAAAACTGGGAATATAGTGCCACAAAGCCAGCCGTTTTCGGAAAAAATGTACTATGTACTATGCTAAAAAAGAAACGCATATTTGTATTTCAGTCATTTCAAGCGTCATTTAGCATTCAAAA